>JAXQQM020071009.1:600000-846231 GCA_034641835.2 Pinus albicaulis | reverse complement strand
GGGATATGATGAAAGAATCCTTCCATTTCCGCCAAAATGGATACCAACAGCGACCGTAAGATGATCCCAGTGCAATTGAATTAGATGATGAGTCCTGGGATGAATGTCGACTATAATCCTCTTGGGTTAGCATCTAGCATTAGCCTTGTGAACAAAATATATTGCACGAAGAATGAAAATAGCTACAATTAATAAAATAGATATCATGCAAATTTCAACCGTCTCTGAAAAATTCATGGAAAAGCAGAAAGTTACAGCAAGAGCAGTACTGGAAGGCCCTGGGGCAGAAATTTAATCTTCTTCGTCTTTACTGTCCCCGGCTCATTATATGTCTATGAACGGCCTGCAACCTTATCAAGATATCTGTTCGTTCTCGACCCCTCAGTGGTCAAAGAAATTATCACCAATCGGAAATGGAAACTTATTGCAGGCTTAGAAAGACGCTGGAAACAAGCACGAAATGGAATCTGATTGCCAACCCATCAACAATTATATATATATATATATATATATATATATATAAACAAAATTAAAAAAATAATAGTTATCTTTATACTCATTTAGAGAAATATATATATTTTCCAATTTCTTCTTATCAACAATTATATATATTAAAAAAAAAATTAGCTTTATACTCATTTGAAGAAATATATATATTTTCCAAGTATTTCCCATCCACAATTATATATATGATATTAAAAATAAGTATATATATTTTATTAATGTTTAAATAAGACTAATTATATATATTTTCCAATTTCTTCCCATCAACAATTATATATATATATATATAAACAAAATAAACAAAATAATAATTATCTTTATATTCATTTGGAAATATATATATATTTTCCAAGTATTTCCCATCAACAATTAAATATAATATTAAAAATTAGTATATATATTTTATTTTAAAACAAAATTTAAAAAATGACTTGCATTCAATTAATATATATATATATATATATATATATATATATATATATATATATATATAATTTTAAAACAAAATTTAAAAAAGGAGTTGTAAATCTTGATTTCTGTTATTTAAATTGGTTTTTTGAGTATATATATGGATTTATCACCCTAAAAAACCCCTAGGGCACTTTGATTGTGCAAGATTACCCATTAAACTTCTATTTTCAATAACTTCTTGCTGGAATTTAGAGAAATTAGACCGGAAAAAACCACCGTAAAAGTCTTCAAAAAGTTGCACTATAGACTACTAGTTTAAAAAATGACTTGCATTCAATAAAAGAAACATATTTGAATATATATATATATAATTAAAATAGTTAGATTTTTTATTTATTGAAGAACTCAAATTGGGCCAGGGCCAGAACAACCTTCAATACAAGACCACTGACATGTCTCTAGTGCATGCTAAAATACTTTTCATGGGATACAAATTTGTGCAGGGATTCCATCATTTACACAGAACTCCTTGAGCCAAGAGGCAACCTTTGTTGGCGTAATTGTCAACGTCTTTGTTTGTGTCTCCGAGGATATGGAAGCATCTAAAGGAGATGAATTCTTGGAGTACGTGTCTCAGCCTTTGAAGGCTTTTATTTAGGACAACATCATTGAACTGATCATTCATGTGTATCTTTTTGATCAAAATTTCGGAACCTCCAAATACTTGCAGCTCTCTCATTCCTCTTTCTTTGGCGATTTGGCAATTTTTTAACAAGCTCAGGATTTTAGCTTGATTGTTGGTTCGTTGTCCTAAACCTTAGCTGAAGGTAACTCGTGAGAGTCCATTCGGGGAGTAAATGAGGCCTCTAGCACTCGCAGTCCCGGGGTTTCCTTTGGAGGCATCATCAAAGAAGACCATCTCTGTTCCTTACTTCCTCCACCTGTGCTGGAAGATTTCATCCTTGTCTCTTAGCCTCCACTGGGGATTGAGTAGGGGTTTAACAACATTTTGATTCCTTTGCCGGAAGACAAAGGTTGAGAACCATTTATTTTCCTCAGGGAGTAGCGTTGTTTCAGGTTTGAGGGATTGGTTACTCAGAGTTTAAAAAAGGAGGCCTTTTGCTTTAGCAGCTACAATGGAAGGGGTCCAAGCTATATTATTGAAAATTTGTTCATTACTGGCTAACCAAAGTTTCCAACATACAAACTTAGGGATGGTGATCCATACCTGGGCCCAAAGGGACTTGTTGGTAAAGGTCGGAGGGTATCGATCCTTCCACGAAGAGAAGAGGTCTACTACTATGATTTTGGAGGGGGCAACAGTGTTGAGGCCATGAAGAGTGAGGGTCCAAACTTTGAGGGCGAAAGGACAATCAACAAACAAATGATCAATGGTTTATGGGGCTTGATTACAAAGAGCACATCTATGCGGACCAACAATGTTTCTTTTCATGAGATTTTCTCCAGTCAAATTTTTTTTATGCATTAATGTCCAAAAGAAGAAGTTTATTTTAGGAAGAGCCATTGGATCCCAAAGTTGAGTCCAGAAACTAGCAGGATATGACCTTACTCGTTGGGTTTGCAGAGCTGCGTATCCCTTGGCGGAAGAGTAGGTGCTAGAGGATCTCTAGCCCCAAGAATCTTCAACAAACTTATGCACCGATGCAACGTCTCTGAGCTATGTTTTGAGCATGTCTGCCTACTGTAATAATTGCTCTGGAATATCACTGAGTCTCCATGCCATCCAATTGCCATCCTCATCCCATTCAGAAATGTCAAATACACTTTTGATTCCTCTCTCCTTCAGAAAATTACAAATTTCTTCAAGTTTTGTGTTGGTTGCAAGGGGCGCATGCCCCATAATCCTATCAGTCCAGAGTTTCACTTTTTTTTTTCCGTTCCCTGGTATTCGGTAACAATGTTGGAGGAAAAATGGAATTCCTTTTTTACAGAGGCTCCACAACTACGTGCTTATTTTGATATTTGCGTCCTGAATCTGCCTTACTGCTGCCCCTTGGAGATATTTAAACCTCAGCATGCGACTTGCTGTATGGTTGGGATCATTGTGCATTTGCCACAAGATTTTATAGCAGAGGGCGATGTTTGCATGATCCGGGTCCCTTATTTGAAGACTGCCATCGCGCAGTGTCCCATTTTACCAGATGCAACTTACGTTGATTTCCTTTGCCACCATGCCACAGGAAATTGCGCAGAAGTTTATTGATTTGTCCAGAGATTGATTTCGGTGCCAACAGAAAGGAGGCTTCATAAATCGGGAGCAAGGAAAGAACTGATTTGATCAAGATAAGCTTACCTCCATGCGTAAGCCACTGTCCTCCCCAGAATCTGATTTTGGATTTAATTTTGTTCAACACTCACTCCCACAGAGAGATCTTATTGATGCCCAATGTTAATGGCAGCTCGAGGTAATTTATTTTGTCCCATCTAGAGTAACCTTTGAATCCCAAAATGAAAGCAACTTTCTGAATCTCAATCTCTTCAACGTTCCAGCCGTAGACAACGTTTTTTCTTTCGTTTATCCTGGCAGCTGAAACTCTGTAGTAAGCTTGGAGGGTGGCTTTGTATGCTGAGGCTATTCTGCAAAAAGCGCCTCTCAACATGAGGGAATCATTAGTGAATAAAGCATGATTGATTGGATCCAACGCCTTCATTATTCTCAAGCTAGGAGCATTCCCAATTGTTTTATCCAACTTGAGTTTTCTGTTTAGTGTATCTGCCAAGAGGATATACAGAAAGGGAGACGGGGGGCATCCTTGCCTCAATCCCCTCAAGGCTTGATAGTAGCTGGATGGCCTCCCATTTACCAATGGAGCAATCCAAGGTCTGCTGGTGCATGCTTTAATCAAGTTGAAAAACTCCCGCGAAAACCCAAAGGAAAGGACTTCATATATAAAGGACAAGTTTACTCTATCGAAGGCATTAGCCATATCCACCTTGACCAATGTGCCTTTCTCTTTTCTTAGATCACTGGAGTGCATGGTTTCTTGTACCTGAATAACATTATCCAGTATGTGTCTTCCTTTAACGAAGCCCCCTTGCGAGGTGGAGATGAGGCTGCCAAGTAGTGGCTTCAATTTGTTGGCAAGGAGTTTTGCAACAATCTTGTATGAGACGTAACAGAGAGAGATGGGCCTAAACCTTTCGAAAGTGCCAGAATTTGATTCTTTCAAAATTAATGCTAGAAATATTGAATTGGTGCTACCACCCATCTTCGCTTTTTGCAAAAATCCTTTGATCATTCTAACCAAGTCTGCTTTTATTATGTCCCGACATATCCTGTAAAAATGGATTGTGAATCCATCTTGCCTGGGCGCTTTATCAGGTTCCATGGACCAAATTATTTTTGTGATATCTTCCTCAGTGACCTGCTTCAAAAGGGATGTATTGTCATCCTTTGTAGCCAAAGATGGAATATTGTTGAGGAAATCTCTATTATCTTCTTCACTGCCCTCATTCCCTTTGCTGTAAATATTTTGGAAGTGAGAGACAACATCTATTTTGATTTGTTCTATGCCTTTGCAGAGCATCCCATCAGTGGTTGTGATATTTGAAATATGATTGTAGGAAAGGCGGGCTCTAAATTGACGGTGGAAGTAAGAGGTGTTCTTGTCTTCGGATTCCAACCAAAGGCTGCGAGACTTTAGTCTCCAGTAGTCTTCTTCATTCCGAAAGGAGTGAAAGGAGTTACATTGGGCAACTTACTCTTTGTCCAATTCAGCAGTTGTTATGTCTTTGGTATCCATTTCTCTTTGAAGATTTCTCAGCTGCTACACTACTTCCTTTCTTTCATTGGTGGGTGTAATTATGGGCATTTTTCTCCATTCCTTAATGGCCTTCTTAGTGAATTTTAACCTTTGTTCCCAAACATAGCTGGGGGAGCCATTGACAGTGATGGATCAAGCCATGTGCACTGTCTCAAAGAATCCACTTCTTCCACTCTAGAGAGGGCTGAATCTGAACGGAATTGGGCCCAACTTTTCTTCCTCATCCAGTGAGAGGAGAATAGGTTTATGATCCGAGGTGAGTTTTGGGAGAATGTCTGAAGAGATAAACCTTCTTTGCATCAATCGGGTGCTTTGTACTAGAAATCTGTCCAATCTTGCCGAGATGTGATCTGCTCCTGTCTTGTTGTTGGTCCATGTGTATAGGCCTTTATTTGGTTTGAAGTCCATTAAATCCCAATGGAGTATTAAGTCTTCTACCATGTCATTTGGTCCTTGCTACTTCTGCCACCTCTTTTTTCTTTTACTTTCATCACTATGTTGAGATCTCCAGCAATGATTATATTGTTTGGGTAGTGGAATTCCAAAAAATCATGTAGGGATTTCCAACACTCTTTCTTCTATGCATAGGTTAATGGTACATATAAATTGAAAAGAGTGAAAGTTAACTTACTTGCTATGTGCTTCAACTTGGTGAAGATCCAGTGCTGGGTATTGGATGAGTTGACAAGCATGAATTGATCCTCCTTCGACAGGGTGGCAATTCCTCATGAGAAACCCCTTGCGCTTATTGCTTTCCCTGCATTCTTCTACCATTTCTTTTTACTGATGTCTAGAAGGGCATCTCCTTCAACTTTCGTCTCTTGGAGCAAGAGGATGTTTGCTGGTTCCGTTTTCATGAGGTCTTTAACCGCTTCGAATTTTGATGGATTCCCCAAACCTCTGCAATTCCAAGAGACAATTCGCATTACTTACTATTGGGGGTGGTGGGAACTCCTCCTTTTGGAGGCCTTGTTCTAGTACTTCTTCCGATTGACATTTCTATTGTGGGCTGGCTTCCTTGAGTTTTTTGTCTTTCTGCCTCTTCCCCTCTAGCTTCTCTGCGTGACTTTCTTCCTGCGCTTTTAGCAGGCCTTTCGAGGATCTCGTCCTCCAAGTAGCTGGGTGAATCTAATCTTCTTCTTGGCTATATCTGCATATGATGGTGAAGAGAAAATTTCTATGGTTACTTCTTGCTGCCCTTCTCCCTCGCTTCCTTTTTCATTGGGAGAAGGCTTTTCGCTTGGTGGATGTTTTCTTTATTTATTCCTTCTGCTTCTGCTGCTTTGTTGGACTCTGTGATTTGAGTACCTGCTGTCGCCGAGGGGTTGGAATTCCCAGCTCCTTGATCCTGCTCCACTGGCGAGGATTTGTTTTCTTTTGCTGAGCCTTTGCCTCGGGGTTTCGCTGATCCTGCTTTATGCACTGTGGTCCATTAATCAGTGTTCGCATTTTCCTGTTCTTCGACGATATTTTTCTTACAATGCCTTGCAAAATGACCGTAACCGTGGCAGTGCCGAAATTTGAAGGGTAGCGGCTCGTAATCTAATTCTTGAATGTGTGTCCAATTTGCGACGATTAGTTTTATTGCTTCTGGAAGCCCTACTTCCAAGACCACCTTCACACAGATACGTGCACAAGAATACTGATATTTTCTCACTGCTTGATCTATATACCTTCCAAGCGAGTTGCCAATGGTTTACAAAGATTTTTGGTTCCAGCAGTGCAATGGGAGATGGGGAATATGGACCCATACTGGGACTACGGAAGGCACGTCTTGTGCTGGATCAAAGTCGGGGGTCCATTTATTCGGGTATAACCCTTGAGGCCCCATGAAGTATGGGCCATTTCTAAAGATGAGGTTTTTATCTTCCATGTTTTCAAAAACGAATACGAAGAAGCCTTTCCCAACAAAATGACTTTTGATCCCTTCTGAGATGAACAAAGACCAGTTCCTCTACACCTAGTCCACCACAGCTTTGGGGGAGGGCTAGAGGCTAGTGAACTGGCCAATAAGGCCTCCGTAGGCTAGATTGAGGGTAGATCTGCATGTTTCTTCTACTGGTAGCGCGACTAAGGGAATGCAGTCAAGCTTCTTCACAAATTTCTATTGTGTCTTGGTCAGGGGTCTCTTGGAAGCGCCTGCAACCAGTTTCCTGAAGGCCGTAAGATCCGGCTGGGGGGGAGTGGGCTCAACACCCCCACCTGCGTCCATGGCTGCTGGAGCATAGAGAGGGCCGAACAGTCGTGGCGGCGCTGTCTAGGTCTGCAGCAACGACAACAGTAGCATTTTCTCCTGTCCATAATTACATATTTGAAAATTAATATGAATATAATAACATTTAATTTTAAAATTCCACATGTATTAAAATTTTGAAATTATATATATATAATAATAATAATAATAATAATAATAATAATAATAAAAATTAGTATATATATTTAATTTTAAAACAAAATTAAAAAAATAGCTCGCATTCAATAAAAGAAACATATACGAAACTTTTTTTTTTTTTCACAATGTCGGCTGCTGGTTGATATATTCAAAAGAAAATTGGAGGGGGACGGATCTCCAGTTTTACAATATGGATTTGGTGAATACAGAACCAACAACAGATGCAGATTATGCCAAATTCTGCTTTATATTTTGCTTCCGTCGCTGTGTAGAGGAAAGAGGTAGTATAGATTCTGACAAACTGCCATAAAATGAAACAGATTTTACACTTCATAGTTTAGTTTTGCAGATATGCCGCTTTTGCCGCCTGTTGAGAGAGAGATAGCGCTGCTTAGCTAATTCAAAAAGAATTTTTCTTGATGGACTTTGACTTTTCTTCGGAACAGCTTGCGTAACTGACAGGGATGAATCCAAGGTTGCAAGAGGACAAAACCTGGGGCAGGGGAACTCTGTCTATGCGAGCAGATATGCAGATTTCATGGAGCAGTGTCCAAGGTGCGTTTGAGATCGGTAGAGAGAAGATGGAAAGAGTTCAGCTGGAGTAAGAGAGCATTCATTTGAGCACGAAGTGTTAAGAAAACAAAGGGCACAGAGCTTAATGGGTTTTAAAGAGCTTAATGCGATCCAGAGAGAGTTAGAATTTGTTGCAGAGAAGGCTACATCAGTGGGGGTCAATGCCATTGGACAGGAGGCAGGGGTTTGAATCTTCGCAGAGGAGCTGGGTAAAGGATTTCGGAGTCCACGATCAATGGTCTGCTGTGGGGTGGATCTGCTTAGGGAGTAAGTCCAGATCATGGCAAGAAGAAGTGTTGGTTAGAGCCATTGAACCTAAGGGTACCAACAGAGTGGGAACATGCTTTATTAGCCAGATCATCAGCAGATTTATTGAGAGATCGAAGGACGTGATAATAATGATTTCCATTCATCTGTTGATCCAAAGAGTGGCAACGCTCAATAATTTGCTGCAGGGGCAGATTTTGGGCTTTTCTGTTACTAATCATCAGACCAATGACAATGGAAGAGTCTCCAATTATAATAGCCTTGGTTATACCAAGTTTCTGTAGCTAGAGCAAACCTTCAAGGAGGGCAAAGGCTTCAGCCCTGTTGTTTGAAGCAGAGCCCAGACCCCATTCATACTCAGTTAACACATCTCCATTACCGTTGCAAATAAATCCTCCAACCCCAGCCCTTCCTGGATTAGATTTGGAGGCCCCATCGAAAAAAAGATAATGGATATTGCAATTCCTGAGCCAGCGAGCAAATTCTTCCTCTTTCAGCCTAATTTTCCATCTACATCTGGAGCTGTTTCTGCTATTGGGCTCCCTTCTGTTTTGTTCTATGTTGCTTCTGTTCAGAATATGCCCAATGTAATTCCTTTCTTCGACATTTAGATCCAACACCTTCGGATTCCCGTGACATTTTGTGGACAGAACTTCCAAGTTGAGGTTCCAAGCTTTATTGTAGAGTTTTCTAACATTAGTTTCTTTACCTTTGAAGATCATTCTGTTTCTTGCCAGCCAGATGTTCCAAAGAAGGGTACAGGGCAAGGCATTCCAGACCCGTCGAGCTGTGTTGTTTGCTTTTGTCCCCCACGGATAGCTTTTTTTTCCATATGTGAAGCACTTCAGAAATGTTAGTGCCCGACGCCCAAGGGGGGTTGTGACTCCATAAAGCTTCCTTCCAGCAGGTTGAAGCAAAAGGGCAGTCTATAAATAGATGCTGGCTTGTCTCTTCTTCACTTTCGCAGTTTGGACAATGAGATGGTCCATTTATACCTCACTTTTTGAGGTTCTCTGCAGTGAGGGCTTTCCCTCTTAGGAGGATCCATAAGAAGAATTTGATTTTTGGGAGAGTTTCTGCCTTCCAAACAAGTCTCCAGTGTGCCCAGATTTCCATGGGATACTCGTTGATGTAGATCTGGTGATAAGCAGCCTTAATAGTGTAGATTGTACCTGAAGGATCCCATTGAAAGTCATCAGCAAGGTAGCACTTGGAAGGGGCAATACCATGAAGGTAGACTTTCAGGTTGTTGAGACTGGTTTCTGTATCTGCAGGTATGTGAGGGAAAGTCCAACCTTTCCAGGTCTGAGAGTGGGCTTCCCATTGTGATATCTGGTCCAGAGTTTGGATCCCTGTACTGCTGAAGAGAGCAAGAATCTGTTGAGTTCCAGGCCTTCAACTTATGGGCTGTTGCCCCAATACTTTATCTTCCCCAATTCTGATGTAGCTACCGCCTTTAGGCACTTTGGAAGTGTTTTGTGCAAGAAGTGGTATAGCTTTCTTACACATCCTCCAGATTTTTGAGCACGCTTTGTTTGGGAGCTCATGATCTAAAAGCTGGTGCCTTGGGTAGTCGAGATATTTTTTTTCTAGAACTGTTTTCCACCAAGCATTCCTACCAGATATAAGTCTCCAAACCAGCTTTCCAGCAAAGGCAAGATTTAGGAATTTAGAGGATCTGATTCCCAGCCCTCCATTCTCACATGGCTGAGTGACTTACTTCCAGCTTACCAAGTTGTATTTCTTTTTTTCAGTTCTCCCTCCTTGCCAAAGAAAATGTCGAAGGAGAGCATCCATTTTAAATTGAAGATTAGCAGGGGCTTCTAAAAGTGTAAAATAGTACAAGGGCAGGGAGGAGAGGCCAGCTTTAAGAAGAATTATGTGCCCTGCAGGATTAAGCCAAGAGGTGCCCCAGTGCTTTATCTTCCTTTTCATCTTATCGATGATAACTTCCCAGGCAGTAGCTTTCAAGTTGCCGGCACTCACAGGCATGCCCAAATAAGTAAATTTCTCCCAATTCAGCTTACAAGGAACCCCAAAAGTTGTAGCGATCCTATGGAGAACTTGTGCCGAAGTGTTCCACCCATAAATACAGCTCTTAAGGTAATTTATCAGACCTCCAGAGTAGCTCATAAATTTATCTAGGAGAGCTTTAAAGCGGCGGGCGATGATGTTTGAGGCTCCCCCCATTAGAAGAGTATCGTCAGCAAACTGAGAGTGATTGATGTTTTTGACTCCATTGTCAATTTTGATCCCGGTGATGAGGCCCATGCGACGATTGTAATCCAGAGCTCTACTAAAAGATTCAGCCATCAAAATAAAGAGATAAGGTGAGAGGGGGCAGCCTTGTCTAAGACCGCGGGAGGATTGAAAGGATGGTCCAGGTCTGCCATTGAGAAGAGGGGAGATCCAAGGTCCTGTAATGCAGGCTTTGATAAGGCTGATAAAGGAAGTGGCAAATCCCATCTTTTCAAGCACAACAAGTAGGAAGGAGTGCCTGACACGGTCAAAAGCATTGGCTAAGTCTAACTTTAAGATGAAGCCTTTCTCATTTCGGATTTGACTGGAGTGAATAGCCTCTTGGACAAGAAGAATGGAGTCCGAGATTTGCCTATTGGCCATAAAACCCCCTTGATTTTCAGATATAAGAGTGGGAAGGATAGGCTTTAGGCGAGTGGCCAAGATTTTTGTCAAAATTTTATATGAAGAGTTGCACAAAGAGATGGGACGAAAACGAGAGAAGGTCAAAGGTCGATTTTCTTTAGGGATAAGGGCAAGGTGGGTTGCATTTGTGAACCCTCCAATTTTTCATTTACGTTGGATCCATCTTAGCATCTTGACAAGATCTTTTTTAATTATTCCCCAGTATGATCTATAGAAGCAGATTGAAAAGCCATCTGGTCCTGGGGCTTTATCTGGCTGAAGAGCCCAGATGGCATCACGTATTTCATCTTCACTGATTTCCTTAGTCAAATCTGCATTAATATCATCATCGATTCCTTTGGGCATATGCTGTAGGAGGTCTGAATAATCCTCTGTATCCTTGGTCTCGGTTAAAATATTGTTGTAATAGATTGAGGCAGTTTTCTTGACAGCTTCTTGAGTTTTTTGAAGGCAGCCTTCCTCATCATTGATCATGGTGACATTATTTATGACTTTCCTGACTGTTGCTTGCTTATGGAAAAAAGCTGTATTTTTGTCTCCACCTTGAAGCCAGAGCTGTCTTGACTTAATTCTCCACTTCTGTTCTTCTTCTCTATTAACCCGATACAACTGATAATATAAGTCATTTTCTAATGCTTTGTCCTCATGGGACAACCCGTTCTCCTCTATTCTCCTGTGATTTTCTTTCAATTTATTTTTCAGCTCAACTTTGACAGTTTCTGGTTCTTTGTAATGCTGCTTCACCCATTCCTTCAAGGCATGTTTTGTATTCTTCAGTTTGCATTCCCAAATAAACCCCGGTGATCCTTCTATGTGATTTTGCCAAACTGATTTGACAATCAGATCCACAATGGGATTGCTGCGCCAAAGAGGGTTGTATTTGAAAGGCAACGGCCCCAAAGGACAATGTGCTTCAAGGATAATGCTAATGGGGTAGTGGTCGGAAGCTAAATAAGGCAGAATTGCAGCATGAGCAGTAGAGAACTCAGAGAGGAAAGAAGTATTTACCAGAATTCTGTCAAGGCGCTCCATTATGTTATCTTTGCCCAGCCTGCGGTTGTTCCAAGTGTACCTCCGATTTTTTGGGATGATATCTACTAAGTCACACTCTTGCATAATGTTTTCCAGCTTTTCTCTATTAGGATCGTGTGTAAATATGCCTCCTTTTTTTTCATTGGCGTGTAATATAAGATTTAGATCACCCCCAAAGATGATGTTTCTGTTGTCTTCAGCTTGGATGTCTTCTTGTAGTGTGGCCCAGCACTGCTCTTTGTCTCTGAAATGATTCGGTGTATAAATGTTATAAATGACTATTTGCTTTTGCTCTTCTTGGTTTTCTAAAATGACTTTAATCCAGTGAGGATTGATAGTTTTGGATGTGCATATCCAGGTATTTTTGTTCCACATAGTGGTGATACCACCGGAGGCTCCTCTTGCTTCACATATTTGTCCCTCATAATGCCTTAGCTGTTCTATAATTCTTGTCATCTCGTGCAAACCTTGCTTTGTTTCCTGAATCATTACAATTCCTGGCTTCTCATGGTCTGTGAGATCTTTCAGGGCAGCAATTTTCGAGGGGTGCCCCAATCCCCTACAATTCCATGATATAACTTTCATCATTGAGTATTTAGATTTCGGAGGGATGCTCGTCCCCCTTGCTCCTTAGGTGCTGCTTCTTTGCTATTTTGACTCAATATATAAGTTTCTATGGGGTTTTGAGTTCCCATGGCGATGTCTTTTTGAGCATTTTCATCTCTTTGTTGTTTGCTTGATTTCCTGCCAGGTCCTTTTTTTTGGGATTCTTGATTGACTCCATGCTCTTTCGAGGAGCTTCTAGTAGATCGGGGTGGGGGGGGGGGGTCTAGAGAATGGGAGGGAGAGGAGTGAGAAAGGGAGAAAAGGATGGGAGGGTCATTTTCAATTAGGGGTTCATTTTCAGGGAGAGAGAGGGTACCAAAGGGATTTGAAGATATCAGGGGAGGACCAGAGTTTGGCCCCGGGGTGGGGAAGATGGGTGGGCCAAGAGGAGAGGAGGGAGGAGGGACTGCTGAGGAGGAAGCATTGGGTAGAGCTGAGAGGGGGTTAGGCTTGGGAGGGGCAGATTTGGGAGGAGCCTCTTCATGGATTGCTTTCACGCCAGAGGCAGTCTTCTTCTTTTTAACAGTTTCCCATTGCTTTCCAGATTGAGCAGGTTCATCATTAACTATTTTTGAACAACGATTGGAAAAATGGCCGTATTCGTGACATACCTTGCATTTAAAAGGAATTTGTTCGTAGTCCAGTTGCTGAATATGCGTCCATTCGTCCACCTTTCGTTTGATTGCTTCTGGAAGACCCTTGCCGAGATCTACTTCAATACATATACGCGCACATGCCTGCATATTATCCTTGGGCTCGCTCCGATCAATGTATTTTCCAACAGCATTGCCGATAGCTCGAATCGAGTCATCTCCCCAGCAGTGGAGTGGGAGATGTGGAAGACGAACCCAAACTGGAACAGCATTAGGGACATCCAGCTCAGGATCGAAGTCTGGAGTCCATTTGTTTAGATATAATCCGCGAGAGTCCATGAAGTACGGCCCATTTCTAAAGATTAAGTCCTTGTCTGCTCTAGATTCGAAATGGAAAGTGTAATAACCTTTTCCACAAAAACGAATGGAGATTTTTCCATTAACTTTGTCTGCCCAGTTTCTTTCGATCCAACGTTGAACTGTTTTCGGGGAAGGCCAAAGGCCAGTGAACTGACCGATGAGTCCTCGCTCAGCTAAAGAGAGTGCAGCCATACATGGAAGTGCAGGAGGGAGGTTAACCTCTTGCAATCCATCCAACTTCTTGACAAACTTGGACATCGCAGGGCGAGTTCTCTGAGGATGAAGAGATTTGACCAATGCAGAAAATGCGTCTGCTGCAGACATAACAGCATGGCCCTCCAAAGCAGCATTCGAGGAGGCCATGGAAGGCCAGAGGCCAGAGGCCTCGCACAGGTAGGAGGAGACCATCAGTCGGCTGCTAGGTCAAAGGAACGCGCAGGCAGGGGCGCGCGCGCTCAGAAAAGTTTGAACATAGAAACATATACGAAACTTAATATGAAGATAATAACATTTAATTTTAAATTTCCACATGTATTATAATTTTGAAATTAGTTTAGAGAAAAGAGTAAAATCCACATGATAATTTAAATGTATTTTTCAGAAGTTTAAATCCCTACTCTAACCAAGACATTTATAAATTAGTTGGTGTCTGTCTCACCTCGACTTTCTTCAATTTCTAAGGTGAATTCTATGAGCAAGCTATGGGTTCTCCTCTTGGATTTCAAAACGAAGGCCTTAGCCTCAGCTCAATTTCACCCGAGGAAGTGGAATAGGTTCATGGATGACACTTGTGTCATTTGGCCCCATGGTCGAGAAAAGTTAGACCTGTTTCTTGGGTACTTGAATTTTCTGTTAGATTCCATTAAGTTCACAATGGAAGTTGAGGTTAATGGTTGTCTACATTTTTTAGATATCCTTCTCTCTAGAAATAAAGATCGTTCCAATTCTCACCAAGTTTTTCGCAAGAAAACTCACACCGAAAAGTGTCTTCACGCTAATTCTCATCATTTTCCTGCTAAAAAATTTGGTGTTCTTTGCACTCCTGCTACTCGTGCCTTAAGAATCTCTGATGACAACTACTTGGAGTCAGAAATATCCCATATTTTGACCATATTTGTAAATAACAGGTATAGTATATCTCAAGACCTTATTGCCTTTCAAAAATCCTATAAATAATTAAAAGGAAAATCGTCTCGGGATGATCCCGTTTCTAAGGTTCATCTCCCGTTCATCCAAGGGACTACGAACAAAATTGGCCGTGTCTTTAGAAGAAATAATGTCTCCTCTTCCTTCAAGCCTCTATATACTATTAGAAACTCTCTCGGATCTGTCAAAGACCCCATTAACCAAAAGGACATGAAAGGGGTTTACATGGTTCCTTGTCCCTGTGGCACTCCCTATATTGGTGAAACAAGTCACTCCATTAGACAGAGAATCCAAGAGCATGCAACAGACATTAGACACAATCAATTCCACACTTCAACGCTTGCTGAACATGTGGAAAAATCGTGTCACCATGTTTGCATTGAAGAATCCAAAGTCGTTGTTAAGGTTGATCACTTTTATCATAAGAAGCTTAGGGAAGCCATTGAGATTGAAAGGCATGCTAAGAATTTGAATAGGGATGATGGCTCGAAATTAAGTAAAAGTTGGATTGCTTTCCCCTTGAGCTAGGTCTTTGTTCTTTTGTTTCCTTTCCTTTCTTGTTTTTAAGGTTTTATTTCCTTTCTTTCTTCCTTTTTCAACTACCACAATCAAACATTTTTCAGCGCAACTTCGTCCCCCTTTTTCTTCTTCTTTTTTTGGATCTTTTGGATCTTTTACTATTTTAAATCTTGTAATTATTATATTATATAATTTCTATAATAGAAATATTATTTATATTTAACTCTTTAATTATAATCCTTTAATAATTACGCCCCCTCCCATATACTCATATATATATATATATATATATATATATATATATATATATATATATATATATATATTCTCTTCCCTTTTTTAATAATAATATTTTTATTAATTAACTTTAATAATAACCTTTAATAAAATATTATTCATTAAATAAACAAAAAAAATTAAATTATAAAAATTTAATATTTCCCCCTATTTTTAAATAAAAAATATTAATAATTTATTATGATATTAATCAAAATATATTAATTAAAAATTATTATAATAGCTAATAAACTAATTCATTGACGACTAGTTTTTAAACGACTAATTCTAGGGATGATGCATCTACACTATTTATTCAATGATATCCATAGTCTTTTTCACGTTGTCATGAGGATGAACCACATTAGTTGGTTCGAAACATTGACCAAATCCTAATGATGTGATTAATATGAAAGACATTTATCCAAGGTATTAAATTTTTAATATTTTGTGGGCGGTAATGTAGATTTCTATTCCATTAGTTGAAACTTAAACATGTAAATTTTCTATTTCATTAGATGAAACTTAAACATGTATATTTCTATTCCATTAGTTGAAACTTAAACATGTATGTAGGATATATGATAGTTTCAACATGTACATAGGATATATGATAGTATATTTCTAGTCCATTAGCCGAAACTTAAACATGTACTTAGGATATATGATAGTGTTAGTATGAATCTTTCGTCGTAAAAGATCACTTTAGCTACGCATAACAAATAGCCCTAACATCAATTATGGCTGCAAAATATATTTAAGTTTGCTGCACAAATTCAGATCTAAGCACAAAAAGACGTTAAGCAGATAAAATATAATATGGCTCCATGCATCCAATAGACAAGACAAGAACAAAGTGCTTAAAAGAATGATTTGTATTATATTAAAGAATGGGGCACCTAAGAGGAAAACAAGAAAGGTGTTTTCCGGTTCTCCTCAGTGGGATGGGTTCTTGGAAGTCCTCAGTGTTTCAGATCTCAAATTCCTCTCTCTTATTGGTGTATAAAAAAAAACATGGAACTCAATGGGAGTTCATAAAGCAAAATGGAAAATGGTGACCAAGAGTAGATCCAGAGTGATCTAATGCAATGAAGGTGATTAATGAATGGGGAAAAACCTTCTATTTATAACAAATATTAGGGCGGTCTAGAACTCGGTGCATGAATAAAATATTATTAATTGAATTCTAGAAGCACCCTTTAGGAATATTTTATTATATTTGTTGGAGGGAAAAGGATTATTGACTTGGGTCAATTCCTTTATTTATAAATAATAAATAAATAAATGATTTATTTATCATTTTAGGGAAATGATGGGAATATAATTAAATAAATAATGGTTTATTTAATTATTTATGGATGATTTAGTCAAATTTAACTAAGAATATTATTTAAATAATGATTTAAATAACTTATTCTTAGGTAATAATTAAATAAATAAGGGTTTATTTAATTAATTTCCTTGTTTTGGGTTAAATATGACCGGGAAGTATAAACGAATAAGTTATTTCACGTGGTGAAAGCAATTTTACTTAGGATAAAATTGGTCTTACATGGTGTACTTGGGTTCATCTAATGATAATGGGTTAGAGACCAAAAAATGGTGTAACAAATAGTTTCAACATGTACATAGGATATTTTATAGTAGATTTTTATTCCATTAGCTGAAACTTAAACATGTAGATTTCTATTCCATTAGCTTTATATGATAGTTTCAACATGTACATAAGATAT
This sequence comes from Pinus albicaulis, assembly GCA_034641835.2. Classification (NCBI taxonomy): domain Eukaryota; kingdom Viridiplantae; phylum Streptophyta; class Pinopsida; order Pinales; family Pinaceae; genus Pinus; species Pinus albicaulis. The sequence goes on along the minus strand of JAXQQM020071009.1, from coordinate 829,370 downwards.
ATGAGAGTAGATTTCTATTCTATTAGCTGAAACTTAAACATGTAGATTTCTATTCCATTAGCTGAAACTTAAACATGTAGATTTCTATTCCATTAGCTGAAACTTAAACATGTACGTAGGATATACATTAGTGTCAACATGTACATAGGATATATGATAATTTCAACATGTACATAGGAACCTTGATAGTTGAAAAGATGGTTTGGCTACAAGTGTTGACAACATTTTTGAAACATCTATTCTATAGTGCTTAGAAAATTAAAACAAATGAAATTTTTTAGGTCTAAAGGCTTAGGAGAAAAATCCTTAGTGCTAGAAACTAGTGGGGTGAGAAGGCCACCACGTTTCTTTACTAGAAACTAGTAGGGGTGAGAACACCACCATGTTTCTTTGCCAACCATGAATAGAGGGTGATAAGGGTAAGCCTCTAGCCTCTCGAGCTTTTCTTTGAGCTCCAGTGGTGCCTCCACTTGATCTATGAGTGCATGAGCTACAAAGGGCTTTGTGTGTTAATATAACTCCAATATTTTTAAATTTTTGTCTAGAGTGTGACTAGAACCCACGTTGGAATGAAGTTCTTGGTTTGAGCTTTAATATCCATAGAGTGGAGCAAATCTTGTTCCTTTTGGACCTCAACTTCCAAAATCCTTGAGCATTGATGACGGCTAGTGAGATCTCCCAATGGAAGGAGTAGGCAACACTGAGAGTGGAAAATTTAGCTTGAGTGTGACACAACAGAGGTTTGTCTCGATGGCTTGAGCAAGGTTCCATTATATGACAGCGAGACATGAATCTGAGAGCAATATGACACCGAGGGAAGGGGTGATCTCGTAGAGTGGAGAATCAAAAGGGGTAGAGGACGAACCAATAATGTAATAAATAGAAGCAGATAAATAAAGATCATAAGCCTAGCAAGCCACATTCCATGGAGAAAAAGTCGATGTCCCATAAAGCTCATATGCATCCATAATAGCTATTACCTTCCTTAAATATCAGTGCCAATGTTACGTGATGCATAATGCCAAGGATAAGACATCACTAGAGCTGGGTGTTCGACACAAGTTTAGTCTTTCTCATTGAAACAAGTGGTAATGCTTGCACATAGGAGGGGAGGCGAATAAGGGCACATGGTTGAGGAAGGAGCGGTATCTGTCCCACTCGTGTATAGAAAATCCATTCCATCAATCACCCAATCTAGGGATTTGGGAGTTCGACACAAGTTTAGGCTTGATCATTAAAACAAGTGGTACTGTTTGCACATAGGAGGGGAGGCGAATAAGGGAACATGGTCGAGGAAGGAGCACCAGTTGTCATGGAAAATCCATTCCAACAAACACCCAATCCAGGGGGGCATGTCATCAATTGTGTGTGTATATATATATATATATATATATATATATATATATATATATATATATATACATACAGAAGCAGAGAAATAGATATCAAAAGTTTAGCAAGCCACATTCCATGGAGCAAAATTCGATGTCCCATAAAGCTCGTATGCATCCATAATAGCTATTACGTTCCTTAAATATCAGTGCCAATGTTATGTGATGCATAATGCCAAGGATAAGACATCGCTAGAGCTGGGTGTTCGACACAAGTTTAGACTTGCTCATTGAAACAAGTGGTAATTCTTACACATAGGAGGGGAGGCGAATAAGGGTACATGGTTGAGGAAGGAGCGCTAGCTATCCACTTGTGTATAGAAAATCCATTCCATCAATCACCCAATCCAGGGATCTGAGAGTTCGACACAAGTTTCGGCTTTCTCATTAAAACAAGTGGTAGTGTTTGCACATAGGAGGGGAGGTGAATAAGGGAGCATGGTCGAGGAAGGAGCAACAACTGTCATGGAAAGGCCATTCCAACAAACACCCAATCCAGGGGGCCATGTCATCAATTATATATATATATATATATATATATATATATATTTGTGTGTGTGTGTGTGCGCGCGCACAATTTTTTGTTTTGCAAATTTCATGCTTTTCTTCCTATTCAACTAGGGACAAGGGACAATAGAAGTCAAACCAACTTCATGTTATTATCTCTCTTCTTCATCTTCTAGGCCTTGCTTTAAGCCTTGGAGGGATTACAATGGGAAATAATATTTATGATTGCACTATGACAATGATTCCTTAATTTCTTTCAATGGGACATTGCTTCTTTTTAACATTCATCAAAGTCACATGCAATATAATCCTTTGTATGCCAATCGTGCCTTGATGGTTTTTCCCTTTTATCAATTTCGCTTTGTCATGCCTTGCAAGCAAGTGGTCTACCCTTGTGTTTCAACATGTGTTGGGGTGGGTTGACGTCCTTATTTTCTGCTATGATTGGCGGTCCTTCTTGAATGTTTCCTCTACTTGAAGTGCTCAACATCATAAACTACAATAGGAAGTTAGTAATCCATTTGCACCCTCGCTCTTCCTCCCTTAGCATTTGTTTGGTTCTCTTCTATATTTTTCTAGCAAGCCAGGGTCCTATGCATATTGTGTAGACAAAATCAATTGAGGAAGCCATTTCATGTAGGGTGTGGTCAATCAATAGAAGAACACCGATCCATTATCTAATGGTAGCTATAAAACCCCTCAATAACACACATTTTTAAACTATAATTTTGCAATGATAATGTCATTATAGCCATGTGAGACCTTGTTTCTATGTCTTATCTCAAGCTTCACCTTCCTTTTTCTAGATTTTTCCCATCACCTTTGCATGCAAATCCTTTGTAAAATAAGGTCATGAAAAGAGTGTCTTATGCAAGTGATGTGTGCTAATCAATGTCATTCCAAATCAGGGGGTGAGTGTCATCATTTATAATAACCATTTGCCTATCGTGCAACCACTCTTTGTCATCTGGAAATGGTCACGATTTCCAATTAGTGGTATTAGAAGCAGGAAACATCACATCCCCAACACCACATTAGGGCATATGACAATTTAAATCTTAAAGAAACAAATTTGTGAAAATTGTTTTATGAAATGTATGTGTGTCACAATAAATTGACTCATTATATGTAAGTGTGTCACAAGCACAACTAGAAATGGAACTACAAAAACACCACATTTTATTTTTATTTTTATTAAAAGAAATGGCTAAAGAGGTAATTAGAATAACACTCATCTTTATCAATACAAAACTTTCAAATATAATTTTATAAATTTAATATTAATTCTTCATATATTAAGGAATAAAGGAACAGGAGGTTAGAAATGACAAATCAAGGGATACAAATCCACTTTCATAATACTCTAATGTATAACCTCAAAAATTCACAAGAAAAATATGATTATCTAAAAATATATGTACTATAGGGGTATATTAATCCCATGTTTATGTTATTACAAAGATCATCTAAAGGTAGTACTCAAATGGATCTTCTAACTCATGCAACACTTCAACCAATTATTATCAATATTTAAACATGCCCATTTTTTTGAAATAACAACTTTATAAAATTGTAGTGCTTAAGTTGATCAAATTAAAGGATGATTAGATAAAGAAATGACACCATTCAATGAACCTTCATCTTTAGGAACCCTCCCTCCACTTTTTAAGCCTCCTTTGATGCATCTACTTCCATGCTCAATTCTGTATGTGTATGAGATGCTTTGGAAAAGGCTTGCACTTCCTTCATTTCATCTACAAGTGGTATAAGAGTAATATTTTGAATCTAAGACACACCCCTCATCCACTTCATGACTAGAAAATAATCTCCAAATACTTATAGTGTTTAAGTTGCTTTTCATTTACCAATTTTAAGAGACATCTTAATGTTAAGAATTCAACAAAATTATTGTACTTGTGCTTAGACCTACTTTGTAATTAATGAAATGTATTTATGATAAGTAAATAACCCCTCCAACACTATGGAAATCTTGTGGCCCTATTCGATTACATCAAAAAACCCCAATGGATATAAATTATTAACCATTAGATCCCTTGTTCGTCTTGAAACTCTATCCTTCCACACTAATTTAAATCCTTGGAATTATCCATATACCACCAATTGACTAATATGCCATATACCTATGAATAAACTCGAAATGTTAACTTTTAAGTGTTATTAAATAGGTTACAAGAGAGCTAATGTCCCATAAAACTAGACAAGCTAATGATCTATAACCTTTTTTAACTCTCTTTTGCTAACCCATTCCCAAAACATTATTCAATAGTTCCAAGATTCCCTACATTTGATCTACCTATAATATTCTCAACATTCTTCCAAAAATAATATTAATATTATCATTTACTAATAAAATAAAAATTCTACATGTCATAAACTCCTTTTCAATGCCCCTCCTCCAGCATTAATATCATTCCCTTGTATCCATGATATCACTAATCATATTTGAAAGATATTAGCTTAAATTATATCAAAACTCCTGGGTATCATTAATAATATTTGCAAAATCTAAGCCAAAAACAATATTAAAACTCTCATGTCCTAAAAATAGAAAAAAATCTCATAACTTTAACCTAGAAATTTTCTTATAACTTATCTTAATTCAAACCCTACATTATATTACAGTGTAGTCTAAACATTTGTTGATATTGCACAATATGGGCGCAATAGGGGTTTTGAATCTATTTGTGCAATTTGACTAACAGAAAATTGTAATTTGACCAAAAAATATATAACTAAGATGGAAGCTCAAGATGAATGAACTAATTATGGAGATAGTGAGATTTTGTAGCTTTCACAACAAACTACAAAACCTGGATTGTTGCTACAGAGCACACAACCGCACCATTTGGTTTTGAATACTATATTAAACTAATTCAATGACTAAATCACATAGCATAAATAGAGAGTAGTTTTAAACCCACACACAAGAACTCAAGATAGAATTCAAATATGTTTTATTCATTCAAAATGTGTTGTTACATACAAGAAATTCAGATATGGGAGTGGAGTCCTCAAAATACTTGCAATTCATATGTTATCACATAGTGATACCACACAACCAAACTTACCCTTTCTAACTCATGCAACAACTAGTCATCTCTCTCCATATTGTGCAGTAGCCAAAACCAAAGCTAAGAGTCCAAGATCCAGAAGCCAAAATCTGAAAGCCAAAATCCAAAAGCCAAAAGCCAAAAGTCCTGAGAGCCCAAAATAAAAAAAACCCAAAAGCCAAAAGTCCAATTTCTTCCTTGTTCCCACAATTTATTTCTCACACTACTGACATATTCACATTTCAACTGAAACACGTTGTTTCCCATGCTCCCAATCTCTTCGCATTTCAGAACTAAATTGATTTAATTTGGGAACAAAGAAAATTTTGTAATAAATCCCATTCTCGTAGTGCGTCTAGTAGAAATTATCTTATATCAGCACAACTAAACTACTGCCGATTTTGGGTATTCCAGCAAATCACACAACAACAATATTAACACATGACCCTCAGAGTGTCAACGACTCAAAAGTAGTCGTCACTTTGATGAAACATAGCTACAAGAGTGACAACAACTATCGACTACGTGTATCAACAACTAACATAATAGGGGTGTCAACAACTCAAAATACATGGGAATAACAACACTTTTCTACATTAAAAAATCAAACAGAAACATGTTTTGGTTGATGAGGATTGCCCAAGGCCAAGGATGCTCCTGCCTTATGTTGAGAAATCAATGCTAGTATAATTAGGGTTTGATTCCTCTTCCTTGATAATTACTTGTGAATTATGTTGGCTTCTTTTACTTCTTTATTATATTATCTTTTATCAAGCGATTACCACATCATGTGTGTACGAATATCACAAGAACAAGATACACAAGATATAGGCACTTAGCTAGGGAAAAACCCCTATCAATTGGAAAACCCAGTAAAAAATCTTCCTTCAATATTTAAGATGAGATAATCCTATGCTCTTCGACCTAGAAGCAAACTTCCTCTAATCACCAAGTCAAACCTTCCTTCCAGCAACTTCGATCTAGACCTTTGACATTGCAACAACAAAAATTTGATCGATGTAGTAGCAGAATTTTGACCCCAACAAATTCAACCTCTGCAACTTCGACCCCTGTAACTTTGACCCCTACAACTGCAGAACTTTGACCCCTGAAACTGTCCTTAACTTCATAGAAAAAAGAGAGAGAGATAGCCCAAAAATTCGGTTTTCTTCTTCTCTTGCACTTCTCCTTCTTATCTTTGAACTATAGACTTTTCCTGCACTTTTTATTTCACATATTGAACTTGTCGAGTGGATGAGAAAATGGATCGAACTGCACTTCTATATATAGCCTTCTTGTGGGTCAAATTGCTCTCATGTAGGTCGAATTCATCAGGCAAGGGACAACTTGGTGTGGAGGTGACAAATTACAAATTTGACTCAATAATAATTCTTTTTTACATGATTCAAAAGCCCAAGAAGGGTCTCATTAAATGGAAAATGACTCTAATGACTCAATATAAAACCTAGAACTCCTCAATGGTGACTTTGACCTATAAATGATGACCCAAGCATGAAACCAATGCTTTAATAAGTCATTGTAATAATAATAAAATTTTCTTCTTCATTCTTTTGATAAATTCATTTCATAATGACTCAAATACAAATATGAAGACCAAACCTAGTTACATTCTTCAACACTCCCTCTTAAATAGGGAGGTATTCATAATGACATAGATATACAAGTACAAGGAAGATCTCAAAACACATGAACCCCAAAGAGTTTAGGCACACGCGGTGCCATAGACTAGATTCCTAATCACGTCAATCTATCCAGGTGGGGCTAAGATGGACTAAAGTTTTCATCCACTCTAGGTACATGTTGACTATGCTTGATCTGCCAACATTAACGGGATCTCCCCAATATGAAGCCCCAACTAGACCTCACACCATTTGGAGTAGGAGTCCCAAAAGTGGGGTGTTTAATGATATGCCTTACATTGCAAAACACATAGAGTGGTGTACGATGTCTTTGGATAAAGCAAGTGTGTGACCCTGCAGAAATTCAATATGATGCATGAGCGGTTCTAACAACAAAGGGGAAAGGACGTGTGCTCCTTGGAAGCCTGTAATAGTATGCAACTTGAAAGGAACACACGTGCTGAAACATTAGGGGAATTTTGAGGTATAAAATGGGCCTCCTAAGGAAAATGTACAATCAAAATTCACTTTATGAGATCCAATCACATTTTAGGGGATGACATCATACCTAATGGTTGAGGTGGCATTGCTTGAGTTAAATGTACTTACTTGTCACCTTCTCAATGGTGGATAAAAACTCATGGTTAACCATGGTAGTGCTCTAAGTACTTTTAAAGTCATAAAGTAAGATTTTATGAATGTTTTTTCACCAAATCAGTGTCATTAAACTGATTAAATAAAACATTTAAGAAATGATTTTATAATTTCTAGAACAAAATAAACGAGGTTAAATTAATGAATCATTTAACCATTAATTTTTAATAATTATATATATTCATTGAACAAATTGTTTTAGATCTAAGAATTTTGTAATTTATAGATCTGAGAATTTTGTAATTTATAGATTAGATAAATGTCTTTTTGAATTAATCAAGATATTTAGAAGTTTTGTAATTTATAAATTAGATAAATGTCTTTTTGAATTAATCAAGAGATTTAGAAGTGAGAATATTGTGATTCATCGATTAGATAAATGTTTTTTTGAATTAATTAAGATAAATGTCTTTTTGGATTATTAAAGATAATAATTATATATATTCACTAAACAAAATAAATAATGATGAATTATTTAACCATTAATTTTTAATAAGATAATAATTATATATATTCACTAAACAAAATAAATAAGGTTATATATGATTGATGAATTATTTAAACATTAATTTTTAATAAGACTAATTATATATTTTTTCCATTTTCTTCCCATCAACAATTATATATATATATATATAAAATAATAATTATCTTTATACTCATTTGGAGAAATATATATATTTTCCAAGTATTTCCCATCAACCATTATATATATATATATATATAATATTGAAAATTAGTGTATATATTTTATTAATGTTTAAATAACACTAATTATATATATTTTCCAATTTCTTCCGATCAACAATTATATATATATATAATTATCTTTATACTCATTTGGAGAAATATATATATTTTTCCAAGTATTTCCCATTCACAATTATATATATATATATATATATATATATATAAACAAAATAAAAAAAATAATAATTATTTTTAGATTCATTTGGAGAAATATATATATTTTCCAAGTATTTCCCATCAACAACTATATATAATATTAAAAATTAGTATATATATTTTATTTTAAAACAAAATTAAAAAAATGACTTGCATTCAATAAAAGAAACACACACACACACACACACACACATATATATAATTAATTAATTAAAACAGTTAGATTTTTTATTTATTGAAGAACTAAAATTGGGCCGGGGCCAGAACAACCTTCAATAAAAGACCACTGACATGTCTCTAGTGCATGCTAAAATAATTTTCACGAGATAAAAATTTGTGCAGGGATTCCATCATTTACACAGATCTCCTTCAGCTAGGAGGCAACCTTTGTTGGCGTAATTGTCAACGTCTTTGTTTGTGTCTCCGAGGATATGGAAGCATTTAAAGGAGATGAATTCTTGGAGTATGTATCTCAGCATTTGAAGGCTCTTACTTAGGACTACATCATTGAACTGATCTTTCATGTGTATTTTTTTGATCAAAATTTTGGAATCTCCGAATACTTGCAGCTCTCTTATTCCTCTTTCTTTGGCGATTTGGCAGTTTTTTAACAAGCTCAGGATTTCAGCTTGATTGTTGGTTCACTATCTTAAACCCTAGCTGAAGGTAACTCGTGAGAGTCCATCCGGGGAGTAAATGAGGCCTCTAGCACCCGCAATCCCGGGGTTTCCTTTGGAGGCACCATCAAAGAAGACCGTCTCTATTTCTTGCTTCCTCCACCTGCACTAGAAGATTTCATCCTTGTCTCTTGCCTCCACTGGGGATTGAGTAGGGGTTTGACAACATTTTGATTTCTTTGCTAGAAAGAAAAGGTCGAGAACCATTTCTTTTCCTCACGGAGTAGTGTTGTTTCAGGTTTGAGGGATTGGTTACTAAGAGTTTAAAAAAGGAGGCCTTTTGCTTTAGCAGCTACAATGGAAGGGGTCCAAGCTATATTATTGAAAATTTGTTCATTCCTGGCTAACCAGAGTTTCCAACATACAAACTTGGGGATGATGATCCATACCCGGGCCCAAAGGGACTTGTTGGTAAAGGTCGAAGGGTATCAATCCTTCCATGAAGAGAAGAGGTCTACTACTGTGAATTTGGAGGGGGCAAAAATGTTGAGGCCATGAAGAGTGAGGGTCCAGACTTTGAAGGTGAAAGGTAAATAAACAAACAAATGATCAATGGTTTCTGGGGCTTGTTTACAAAGAGCACATCTATGCGGACCAACAATGTTTCTTTTCATGATATTTTCTCCGGTCAATTTTTTTTTATGCATTAATGTCCAAAAGAAGAAGTTTATTTTAGGAAGAGCCATTGGATCCCAAATCTGAGTCCAGAAACTAGCAGGATATGACCTTTCTCATTGGGTCTGTAGATATGTGTATCCCTTGGCGGAAGAGTAGGTGCTAGAGGATCCCTAGCCCCAAGAATCTTCAGCAAAATTATGCACCGGTGCAACGCCTCTGAGCTATGTTTTGAGCATGTCTGCTTGCTGTAATAATTGCTCTGGAATATCACTGAGTCTCCATGTCGTCGAATTTCCATCCTCATCCCATTCATAAATGTCAAATACGGCCGATTCCTCTTGTTAGCCATAAGTATTTTTTACATGTTAGTGATGACTATATTCTCATGTACCAGCTTTGAACCATCTCCAAACTGCCTAATATGTCATCTAGAAACCTCCTAAAACTTTTTTTCGCCTTTCTACTTTTCAAGACACCCACAACAAATCAAACCTCATTATCCCTTTCCTATCTAGCTTCGCCCCCATCGTCTCGCTCCACTCTACCTTTAAAATCCAATTCACTGTCTCCCCTATATAGAAGTGGCGCTTTAAGACATTTTACCCCTCGCGATCATCAAAATAAAAAGCCTCCATCTCACATGCATCAACAACCATAATCGACTTCACTCTGCAAATGAAATTGACAAATAGCTCTAAGTCGCGCCACTCACATCCCCTAGATCTCAGCACTGCATAAACCCCAATCTCAAGCTGACTATTAGGTGCTTCACGGTGTTTTATGGTTTCTACAAAGGCAGGAAATATAACTTCATCTCAGGAGGAAATGCTTGAATCTATAGTTAGAAGAACAGCTGCTTCTAAATGTAGCATGAACCTGAGATGAAGCTGCAAAACAAAGAGTCACTCATCAAGACCTTACAGTTCTTTCCAGCATGAAAATCACAGAAAGACACCACTGTCATAGCAAACTGGCAAAATGTCATGGCCCAGAACCTCCTTCATTTACAAGCAGAGGGTTAGGGCGCCTCCTTCATCCACAAGCAGAGGGTGCTGTCCAGTATTGACTTTGAAGATTGCAAAAGTCCAGGTTTGCCTTTTACTGAACAGTGAAACAATATCTCCAGGTCTTATGAATGTGAGTGATGATCATAACAGGGATAGAGTTTGAAATATGCTAGCTCAAAGGAAAAAAGAGTCTGGTCTGATAAAGGAGGTCATTTAAAGCTTTCAAATCATGTGAATTGTTGAACTCTAGAAAGGCAGGTCATTAGTAAAAATTCCAATCATAAGCACCCTGCTTGTCCACAAGATCAAATTGAAAAGGTACTGACAAAACATGCCATTACACAGGCAGAAAGAAAGTTCTTTGTTTTTCAAAAAGCACTGACTTCCATAATCACAGAGATTATCTTTCAAAAATCTGTCATAAATTGACTAAAGCAAATAATGATTTTCAGTCACCCTCAGAGCAGTACAGGGAGACAGTGTCACTTTGGCTAAGGTTTTTCTGAAGCACAGTGATGATTGCAAGCAGGGGTGCTAGTATTGATGTTTTTCAAGTGGTTTGCTTACCATCATATCCAGGGAAAAGCTGTGTCAAACAGATTTGTCAAACAACCTTCAGATACTTTACCTGATGAAGAGCCTCCTCCATTTATGAGCAGATGGCCAAAGCATTGGATGTTGTTAAAGACTGATTGATCTAAGAGACAGTGGAAAGAAACAAAGGAAGAAAGCTAAAAGGTCTTTACACCAGGTAAATGATAGTGTTTATGATTCAAAAGTATCGGTTTTCCTATTCAAATGAAAATGTCTGTCAAACTGTACCTATAGTGGAAAGGAGACAATATTGAATATATGGATGCATCGATACCAAAAAGGAGCAGCTTCTTTAAAGGGAAGGGTTAAACAAAGACCCCATCATCACCTACCCGTAAGTCTAAAGGAGCCTCTTGGAGTAAAACAAAGAGAAAATATGGTATAAGGGATGCAAGCTAGAATATAGCACTTACAATCCAAAAAGGAACTTGTTTATCACCTGGAAGCAGGAACTGACACCATGTACAAAAAGAGCTTTTTCCAAAGCCTGCACATCATATAGCCATCAGCAGATTAAGACAGAGTTTCTGGAAATGAGTTTTATTAGCTCTGGGCAGCACTCAAAACCCATGAAGCACTTCACTATTACAAATCCAATCAAAAGACATCTACAAGATTCTGTCAAACCGAGCTTAAAAAGAGGATGCATTTCTGCAAAGCAGGGAACAGTCAGGACATTTTATCACAAGTCATTATCCAGTTTTGAAGAATTTGGCAAGCATGAAAAGGAATCAGCTACAATATGTCACCTGCAAAGGAGAAAAAGTAAAACAGTGGACAAATTTGACCTTTGCAAATGGTTCTATTACAAAAGGACAAATACCCTGGTCAAAGTCAAATGATGACTATGTTTCAAAGAACCCTGCTGTTCCTGCTTCACCAGTTTATCCTTTCAGACATACATCACAAATAGTGGGAGGCTATTCAAGATTAGTTCCCAAGATGGACATTGTGAATAAGTATACCAACTATAAGTGGACAAAGTGGCTTGATAGATTGTCAGTTTTGGGAGTTTTGAAACAAATGCAGCTTTCTCATTATTCTAAAAAGGACAGATATATCACAGATAATGTACCTACAGGCAGGGAATTATTTTGGGAAAAGGGGGTGCCTTCTTGAAATCAAGAAACCATAACCAAATCCAAGTTATGTCAGTAAACTTGGCACCTGTTATATTTAAAGATTGGAGAAGCTGTCAAAGACCAAAGGCTGTCAAAACAAGTTGACGAAACAAGCCATGTCCTTCAGCAACAACTCAGTATTCAGGTATTTCATTGACAGTTTTAAAAGGGGTTGTTATAGATCATAAATATTACCAGCATCTTTAAAAAAAATGACAGAGATGATGTAGGAGTTATGGAAATATTTTTCAAAGCGAGAAGTTCGATTTTAAAATGTCACCCAAAGAAACAAAGCTGGAAATCACCTTTCAACACCTATGCATAGAACAGACTTCTGGTTTTTTAAGCCATTGTTTTTTTTTATAAAAGGTAGGTCCGTGATTGACACGGTCCAAAAGTATGGCTAATCTCCAATACAGATATGGAATACACCGAAATTATTAAAAGAATCAAAGGGTTTTTCAAAAAACGCCTTGCAAAAGCCAAACATGATCTTCACTTTACATTCAAAGACTAAGGTGACCGTTGAAAAGATTTGAAATGACATAAGGTTGAAGTATGAGAGTGAGAGTTTCATTTTCAAAATTTAAAACAAAGTTCCACGCCGCCCTCAGCATCGAAACAACAAATTTTGAAAGTGCTTCTGGATCCATCGCATATTAGATATATCCGCCAACCACCAACCCGTGAGTTCATCATCGATAATGATGAACTACAACAGAACCAAACGCCGCTGCTCCTAAACTCTCATGTGATTATCCCAAGATTTATATCTAACAAATTTCTCAATAGATTTGGTGAGTGTGGCACCGTTAAAGTTTAGCGACGACCTGAAACACACGCTACCGGGAGCCGTGATTTACATCGGCCCATCACTTACGCGCGATACCCGTACAGGGCGCCCGACCACCCAACAGGCCGACCCGACAGGCCACCTGGGTATAATTTTGCGCGCCGTGCTGACATTGAAGAGTGCCGCGCATACTTTGAAGACCTCCGGTGCTACTCCAGCCCTCTCAAAGGATTTTCTCATCAAAATTGAAGGTATTCTCATATATCTTCCTCCTCGATTTCAAATATTTGCCAAGTAATATGAAGACGCAGAATCAAACCGTGGCCCTAATAGAGCAGAAGCTAGTGGATAAATTCACTCGCTGCTACCTATAAAGAAATCCATGCTAAAAACCACTACAGGGTTTCATATCAAAGTTTTCAAAACCTTCTAAACCTGTCACTATAGCTAAAAAATTGTGTTTCCTGCACGGTGATCCGAAGTGTTGAACTGTGATAAAGGGCTGACTGTGTTATTCAAGAACACCTACAGAGATACTTGGTTTTGAGATTAAGAAAATCTTGTTTCACCTCCATTAGTCAAGGGACCAAGGGTCTTACACCTCCAAAGCAATTAAGGAGCAGATATTAAGACTATAAACTACAGAAAGGGCCGTTTTTTCAGGAGTTTTCCAAACTTAACTATTTTGTCCTTCAGGCTTATTTTGACACCAGTTAACTTTCAGATAAGGCAGATGGTTTTTCTACCAAGAACAAAGTTTACATATTAAAAGCTTGGACGGTGTGGAAGAAATGAGCTGCTACAGCCCTTATTAAAACCATGGAGCTTGTTTAAATATTGTCACCATTGTTCCATAAAGAGTGAATTCAACTGCATGCTCATACCAGGGTTAGATTTATGAGCCTGTTGTTTTTTTAATAGAGTGACATACATATAAGAGAATAGTGAAGCTTAGTAAGAAGGGGTTCTTGGTCAAGCAGAAGTTCACAGGTTGAGGCTACAGGGGAAGGCTGCTTGCGCCCTTCACAAAGGGACAGTATTCACTGTGTTGTTGGTTGACTGCTTTGTGTTGTTTAAAACCTATTTGGCAAGTTGCTATCCATCTTAGCAGAGGTTTTTATAATATCACCAGAGGGCTACATTCATAAGGGGCCATTGATTGTTTTGAAAATAGAAAACTCATATAACCTCTGTCTAAAAGCTTTATAGTCTTCTAAAAACTCTGTCATTTTTGCTCCAGTACTGTGTATTGACTGTCTAAACACTAAGGGTTGATTTCACATATGCAATATCAGTGGAAAGTTGGCACACTTATACAGGGAAGAGTTGTTAATGATTGAAAGTATCCTGAGCAAGGAGTAAGGTGTATTGGTTGACATCTAAAGTTTCAGGAACAGGGTGATTTTAGCACTTCCTTACAGCAAACTCCTTCTGGCAGTCTGCCCTTCTTTTTCACTATATTATATCATTTTGAAGAGCTGATGACTGTGATATTTTCAAAGTGGAAGACCATTTCTGAAGAACAGGGTTTTTATGATTAAGATTTGTCTTGGAGACACAAATACAAGTGTTGATTGGCCTCTAACAAATCCACAAGGAAAAGTGATTTTGTTTCAATACTGTATACAGGAAATTTACACAGCAGTTTGCTCTTCTCTTCACTATGTTATTTCCTACAGAGAAATCTGTTGACAGAGATTTTCTAAGGTGAAACAAGACTTTTTCTTAAGAAAGCAGAAGTTGTGTGTTACACAAAAACTTGTTGCAATACATCAAAATCCCATTGTCTATCTGTCCAAGCAGTATAGTGACACAGTTTGTTTCCAGCAGGGTATTTTTTACACACAGAGAGGGCAGTTTGCCTTTTTCAAAGCATTTCAGGTCAAAAGCCTCCAAGGCAAGACCACAGGGGCGGTCCACATAAAAGATATGAGCCCATCTCTACAGAAGAGATTAATGCTCATCCATCTGTACTTTTCAATTTCCATGAAGTAGGCTGCCTTGATTTCTGCCAGAAGATAGAAGAAGTCAAGAGTTTTTCGCCATTAACACACTTGTGCGCCCTAAGATTCAAAGAAAAACACTTCCAAGTGGCGGATCTTGATTTCAAAATTTCTCCAAGGTATGTGTCCAAGGCCACCAAGATCCCGTATCATGGCGAAAAATGGTTTAAACAAGCTCATCTTGATTTAGAGGATTACAAACCTTTCATCAAGCCTGAACATAGAGAGGCTGTCACTACTATTTTCCCTTTTTCATATCTCCTTGACAGTTATGCTCCGCTTATGAAAGCCATAATGAAATATTTCACTTGTGAAGGGAGGTTTGATCGAATTTATGCCTATCATGTCCGTTTATTGATGCACTTTACTAGAAGCAGGCAACTAAACCTCCCTCACTTTTTGTTCAAAATCATAGAGAAAATGGCATCCACTATCCAAAAGAAGGCCCCACCTCAGCAAATCCCTTCTCTTTTTCATCATTCTTTGATCAAGATTATCTTCCTATACCAGCTGGAGAAGAAAGAGGTTTCATGGGATTTATTCATCAGCCATCCAGATTTTTCCACTGTTCCTCCTGCCCATATTTCTCCTACTCAGCCTGTCCATCGCCCAGTGCCTCTGTCTAGTAGGCCTACACCTAGAAGACTCAGAATGACTACTGGACAGCCAAGTCAACAGAAGGAAGGAGAGGGAAGTGAACAGCAGCAGTAGATAGAGGATGAGGGACAACAGCTGTTGGATGTTGAGGGACAGCCAAGTCAACAGGAGGAAGGAGAGGGCAGTGAACAGCAGCAGCAGGTAGATGATGAAGGACAGCAGGTCCATGATGAGGGACAGCAGCAAACAGAAAGTGAAGGGCAGCAGATACAAATTGAGGGACAGCAGCAAATAGAAAGTGAAGGACAGCAGGTCCAAGATGAACAGCAACAGGTACACATTGATGAACAGCAGTTAGAAGATGAAGAACAACAAGTTGGGCAGGAAATTGAAACACCTCTTGAGCCACAAATTGGACAAGACATTGATGAAGAACAACAAGCTAAGGCTGCCACCTTAACCATGACAAAGATTGTTCCTAGCAAGAGGAAATTGCCCAAAAAGACACCTTCTAGCATGCCAAGGAGGAAAAGCGCCAGATTGGCTTTCAAAGGCAAAAGAAAAGTTGGGGAAAGTACAAAGCATGGAGGTAAATTAGCTATTATCCCGATCCAAAGCGATGATAGTGACAATGAGGCCCGCCTTCTTGAAAATCTCTTAATTCATAAGGAAGGGAAAATTGATGCATTAGAGCAAGATCTTCAAAGGGCAAGGAATTTCAATCATTTCTTGGAGATTGAAAACAAACAAATGAATGTGCACACAGCTGTTCATGAGGCACGAGCGATTAAGTATAAGAAAGAGGCAGCCAAGGCGCAAGCAAGAATTGAAGAGCTCATTGGTGAGTTTGATGACGAAGAGGAGGAAGACCAGCCTAGGCGGAAGAGGCCTAGGACCATCGAGCTTAGAAGAGCCTTGGAAAAGCAGAGAGCAGAAGAGCAAGCCCAGCTCCAAGCCTTTCCTCTCACTGCACTCCTTGAGCAGGAAATTGAGGAAAACAAAGAGGCTTGGCTTGAAAGAGCTAACAAGCATTTGGAAATGAAGCTTGAAAGGGCGAATAGAGATTTAGAGCTGCAGAGGAAGAGGACACACCACTTCCAAAAGCTGAATCAGTTTGCCCGGTGCAAACTAAAGGTAGCACAAGAGAAATTGAAGAAGTTGAAGGGGAAGCGCCTAGCACGGAAGGAAGGGAAAAGCATATCAGCCCTTGATATTTTGGCCTCAGCTTCGGAGCATGTTGCTATGGACCTTTGAGGGTCATGCATGCCAAATTAGGGCCTTTTTCGACAACTTTTTGTTTTTTGGCATTTTTTGGGTTTTTGGTCGAAAACTCATAATTTCGCCATTTCAGTTTGAGGAATTGTCAAGGGAGGAGGATGACACCGATAGATGCCATAATTCTATGAGCAGGTCTCCAGCAATTTTCAGGGCATTTGGAGATCATTCGCCCCCTCAAATTGGCGAAAAACACCCTCTTTTTGCACATTCTGCCCGCCATATCAGCAGTCTGCTATTTCCTGGTTTTTTACACACAGGTACAGTTTTGGATGACTTCCAGGCCTCAGATTGAGATGGTTTTAGTTGCGCCGAAAATTAGACACAGAGAGCTTTCCAACGAGCCATCATGAGCCTCATTTCGACATCGGGAAGGCTGCCTATTGCATCCAGCAAGTCAGGGGACCTTTTTCAGGCATAAATATGAAGTATTTTTGTAATTTTTGAACCTCAAAAATCTGCTTTTCTCAAATGTGCGTTAAGCTATTTTTATCCTTGGGAAATGATGTAAAGTCAATATAATTTCCGTTTTTAGCAGTTTTTTAGATATTTTATGGGATATTTTGTGCCTTGGGCTTTGCAAAGCCTCAAGGACAAGTTTAGATATTTTGACTTGGCCAATGGGATACCTAGTTGCTCCATGAGGTTTTCCTCCCTCAAGCCTATTTATTCCATGGTTCTCATTGTAAATCAGAGGCTGAACTTGAGAGAAGAATTAATACATTGGTCATATGAGCTTTGATGAATACACTTGTGTTATGATTTTTGGACTGCCTCTTGGATGCTTTTGAGGAGTGATGAAGGATTGGTGATGGATTCCATGACATGGTAGAATGGTATAGTTTTTCTTGCTATGTTTTTGTCTTCTAGTTTTCATTCATAATCCATGCTTCTTGCTGCTATATATCAGTAGAGATTAGTTTTGAGATATGCCCATGGAGGCACCTCAAAATTCCTGAATCTTCATAGCTTGATGTTTTCTTCTTCCTTTGTTATGCTAAAGAATTCTTAACTGCTCTTTAGTAACCTAAGGATAATGTTTGCTAGTTTTATTTACAAGTTCTATGCATGTTGAGTAGGATGTATGGTGTGCCTTGCCTACCTATAAGCTGTCCATAGTTCTGTCCATAAAACTTTCTCTTTGACTGATTTGTTGATCATCTTGTTGAACCAAGGAGGCCTAGTCCCGATCTAGCCCTTTGCCTAAAACTATGAAATCTTGTTTGTCAAAGTGCCCAATGACTTAGAGACTATGTTTAGGCATTCCGGTGTAGTTTATGAGTTGTTAGTTTGCCTCATGTGTTTTCTCCAAAGTCTGATAGCCATTTCCCGAAGTTAGAGGGTCTTATACCTCTATGTATGGCTGGAATGTTTGATTTCTATGTATTAATTAGCTCATAGTTACATTTAACATGATTAATGGCTTGCTATAAAATGTTTATGTCTGCTATCAACTAGTTACACTTGAAATCCCTTTGTCTTTCACCAACTTGTTGTCCATTTAACCCATTTTTCCCAAAGATCCCTTCTACCATGAATCAAATCGGCCCTACAGCAGCCTTACATCATTACCTCATAGCTTCCTTGACCTGTTTGACCCCATAGCCCAATTTATCTACATCTTGTTATCCAGTTTATGTATTTGATCAGTTTTGTCCCTCACAAACTTAAAAAATCAAAAAACTAAAAACATACTTCATAACTAGCCTAATATCAGAATACCATAAGCAAACACACCGATATCTTTCGCATATAATAGAGAGAGCCCTCTCTGAGTCCAGGAAGGCTAGGTCCTTGGGCTCCAAAGCTTGGTTTGATGTTACATCGTCATTTGGCTCACCAATCGGCCAAATCATGGGACCCTAACATAATAGCGATCACGGTGGGACTCTGAGTAACAAAAAACTTAGATTCCCTAGACCTTAAGAGACCTTAAAGAATACTATCTGATTGACTTATCCCACTGCTCACTAACATAGTGACACTCACAGTAGGACCTTCCGAGTTAGTGACAATCTAAGTACACCTTAGTAAATCCTAAAGTCTCAATCAAGCTTAGTAAATTTAGATATTGTCTGAAGAGTAGAAAATAGCTCTTTCACCATCTTAGCAAAATGATGAGTCAGTTATAGAAAACTCTTCCAAACCTTGTAGGCGCATAAAACTCAAAAAAACCCCAAAACACTCCCTTAGATTGGTTTTTGACATTATTGGTGGTGGACCATACAAGTATATCTCAAAACAAACTGACAATCCACCTGGCGACTCCACTAACTTCTAGTAAGCCTTACTATTTTACCAAGCTCCAGGCTACTATCTGATAGACCTATCCCATCGCTCACTAAACATAGCGGGAGATGGTGGGACACTGAGTACATAATAGTCCAGCAAACTCTTATAGACTCTTTGGTCCTTTAGGTACCATAAACAAGTAAGCAGTCCATAAACCCATCTATAGTAAACTCTTTTTGTTCTCATCACCCTAGAAAAGTGTTGAAACAAGTCTAGGATACTTTAAACCATAGGCTGCGCATAAAACTCAGAAAATCCAAAAACATTTCCAGATTAGTTACCAGTGGTGGACCATAGCTATCTTCACAAAAACAACCTATTTCCACCTGGCGACTCCACTAATCTATTCCTTTTATTTTTGACCATCCTTCGCCTTAGTAAAGCTCTAGAAAAACCACTCATCCAGAACATTCACCAATACCATTCTCTCTAAACTCTGGATTTGAAATCTGGCTTCACGAAGAATCAACACCAGATCCCATCCAGACCCAAATCCCCCTATCATAGTAGATGACCCAGAGAAGATTCTGTGGCAAGCTTCTGAAACTGACCATCTAGCTACTGGTAGATCCATCCGTAGAGCAAGATCTGTACCTAAACATCGCACTATCCTACTAGATTCACCTTTTGAATTAGAGTCATCACAAACTCTTCCCAGAAGCAAATCATATAGTAAGATAAACTTTGATGATCTTGAACCACTAAACCCATCACAGAGTCCTAGTAGAGAAGCTTCACCTACCACTCCTCATGACCTTCAGATTCTCTATCAGTTTGGCTCTTATCATCCTAGATCTGCTCAAAACCAGATCACTAGTCCAAGTTCATCCGCCACACCTAGTCAAACCACCACTGTTCAAACCACTTCATTTCAGCCTACTAGTCCTCATCTTGTACATCATCCACTAGCTCCAGTCATGGCAGCCTGGTACGCACCTCTGGTGTTGCCACCGCCTTTAGCTCCTCTCCCAAACAAATATCAAGACAAAATCCCACACTTTACTGGAGAAGACACCACCACACCTCAACAGCATATAAGTAGGATGACTGATGCTTATGAATACCTGGAGGTACAAGACGAGACCGTCAGAATGAGAATATTCGCCCAAAGTCTTGGTGGTGAACCCAAAACATGGTTCAAAAGCTTAACTCCAAACAATATCCACAATATCCCAGAACTACATCAAGTCTTCAGAAATAGGTGGGAAATCCGAAGAAACCCCATTCAAATCCTATCAGAATATAACAACCTAAAACGGGACAATGGGGAAAGTGTCCAAGCTTACTGCACTAGATTCAACAATGTATATAACTCTCTTCCACCTCATTTCAAACCACCACTTGGTTTAGCCTTGGCGAAATTCCCCGAGGGTTTTGATCCGGACATGACATATCATCTGAGAGACAAGGATCCCCCTACCTTAGAGGAGATGCAACAAATATCCATAAAAGCAGATGCCAACTTAGCAAAAAAAAGGACCAGGACTAGATCAGAAAGAAAGGTCACATACAAGGATGAGGTCTCCACTTCATCACCTTCCCTAGATCCCAGAATAGATGACTTAGTCAAATCCATGGCCAAAATGTGGGAAAAGATAAATGAAAAGGCCCCTACTAGGGACAACCAGCCAAACCCTCCAAACAGAAACCGAAACCAAAACTTTAGGAGGGAGCAGCCCCAAAATAGACCAAGGGATAATGACCAGTAGATCAGGCCACCATTCAATGAAAATTATGTGGAAGAAGTTGACAGGGATACAGAAAATCTTGATGAAAGTCATCTAAATCTCGTAGGGTCTGATAATGAAAGCGAGGTATACCTCACAGCTGAAGAACAAGAGTTATGTTCTCCTAATCAAGATGAGACCAACTATGAATATCTTGACGATCCTGCCATAGACTTTCAAAATGCCATAATAGAGGCTCACCGGCAATATAATCTTAGAAGCAGAAAAAACCAAAACCATTCCAAAAAGAATAGTCCTGACAACACCAAAATCTCTGATAACATCTTAAATAAGACCATGGATAGTAGCAAAATTGGGGCTAAAAGGACTGACCAAAACAAAGGTAAGGCCATTCAGACAAGTACTAGCCCAGACACTCCTAGTACCTCTAAAGAAACCCCAAAGCTAACTGTATCAAACGAAGTCCCAAGCCAAAGTCAGCAAATTAAGAACATAGAAAAGGTTATGGCTGAGAAAGCTGAAACAAATCTGCCCAAGCTCTTCGAAGGGGAAATTTCCAAAATAAAAATTACCATACCCCTTACAGAACTAATAACTGTAGATAGGTATAGATCTCAAATATTCAAAGTCTTTGACCTAGAGAGCAAGGCAGATACCTTGAATCTAATTGACGACAAACCCGAGCTTTTATTTGGCCCTAAAGTAGAAGGTGAATATCAAGAAGGAACTATTTCTCCTTTCTATGTAAGCTTAAACATACGGGACAAAATATTACATAATGCCATGTTAGATTCTGGTGCTTCCCATAACCTCATGCCTAAAGCAGTCATGGAAAACCTAGGACTAGAAGTGACTCAACCTTACAAAAACCTGTATTCTTTCGACTCAAGTCAGGTCAAATGTTTAGGTCTGATAAAAAATCTAGATTTTGCCTTAACACAACTACCAGCCAAAAAATTAGTCATGGATGTAGTAGTGGCCGACATCACACCCAAGTATGGAATGCTATTATCAAGAGCATGGGCTGCCAAAATACAAGGTAGCCTTCAAATGGATATGTCATTCGCTACTATCCCAGTTTTCAACCAAACTAGGAGGTTATACCGAGAGACTCGCATGAAATACATGGTTAGCAACAGAGATAAACCAAACAATACCCCCATCTATTCCATTCATTCCAATTTAGATTCTTTTATCCTATACAATGAAGGTGGTATAAACAAGCAGATAAAAGAAGACGAAGACATATCCAAACCATTACTGGATGAAGAAATTGATGACCAAAGTCCCAAGAAACCAGAAAAGCAGCTTAGTATCATGTATGAAAAGGAAACTCTTTGGAGTATAAGCTTTGATGGTTCTTGTGGCAAGACAGGTTCAGGAGCAGGCATCTGGATACACAATACTAAGGAAGGTCATTCTTTTAGATTAGAATTCCAATGTACTAATAACATTGCGGAATATGAAGCCCTTCTCATCGGTCTGCATATGCTTAAAGACTTGGGCGCCAATAGAATATCAGCCCAAGGAGACTCTGAGCTTGTAATCAGGAAAATCAAAGGTGAATATTCAACAAAGAACCCAAGACTGAGAGAATATAGGAATGCAGCTTTGGATATCCTTAAAACTTTTGAAAAATATGAACTCACCTATATCCCTAGGATTCAAAACAGTCTGGAAAATGAGCTCGCCTTTGCTGCAAGCAATAGCCAAATACCATGTATGAGTGAGCAATATGACATTCAAGTGAAACACCGCCCTACTGTACCTGATAATCTTGACCATTGGCAAATATTCCAAGATGATGATCAAATTGATGATTTCTTACAATCTAGGAATGAGTTTGAAATAACCAAAATAGACTCAGGAGATGAAGAGAGGAAACCCGGCCCAAGTCAAGACCAAGAGCTAAATCCACCTTTGTGGACAAATCTAAACCTGGTAGACCATCCATGTGACAGGGAGATAGAAGAAGACATTGACCAAAGGGAACTCGAAGTCTTACACTGCGAAAATAACACCATACCCAGAGGGCTCGCACCTTTAGAAGAATTGTTTGACTTTAATGATGTGGCCAAAAAGCCTAAAATGGAATCTACAGAGGATGACATAGAGGAATACAACATAGGAAATCCAGAAGAGCCAAAAAACATTAAACTATCCAAAACCCTCCCACCTAACATAAAAACAAAGGTACATAAATCTATTCAAAGAATTTAAAGATGTGTTTGCATGGGGGTACCAGGATTTGAAATCATATGACACCAGCATCATCCAACATAAAATTCCCCTCAAAGAAAATCAAAAACCTTTTAAACAGAAGTTAAGAAGGATAAACCCAGTATTATTACCATTGGTTGAAAAGGAAATTAAAAAGATGTATGATGTCGGGATAATAGTATCTCTCCGATACTCTGAGTGGGTCTCAAATTTAGTATCAGTTAGGAAAAAGACTGGTGAAATCAGACTCTGTATAGATTTCTGAATCTTGAATAGGGCATGTCTAAAAGATAACTACCCTCTGCCCAAAATGGACCACATACTTCAGAAGGTAGTAGGCGCTAAAAGAATCTCATTGCTTGATGGTTTTTCTGGTTATAACCAAGTATTGGTTTATCCTATCGATCAACATAAGACAACTTTCACCACCCCTTGGGGCACTTTTATGTACGTTAAAATGCCTTTTGGACTGATGAATGCTGGCGCCACATTTCAAAGAGCCATGGACATAGCCTTCTCAGAAGACATAGGTGTTTTCATAGTCATATATCTCGACGATATAATAGTATATTCTAAATCAGATGAAGAACACCTAGCACACTTAAGAAAAGTCTTCAACAAATGCAGAAAGTATGGTTTGTCCCTAAACCCCAAGAAAACACTTTTCGGTCTAGAGGAAGGAAAACTCCTAGGTCACATTATTTCGGAAGAAGGGATTAAAATAGACCCCCAGAGAATCTAAGGTATTTTACAGATAAGTCACCCCAGAAACATAAAGGAGTTACAGTCCTTTATCGGCAAGATAAATTTCTTGAGAAGATTCATCCCAAATCTTGCTGAGCTCCTGAAAGATATCACAAATATGTTAAGAAAGGAGGTCGGGGTTAAATGGACTATAGAAGCCAAAAAATATTTTGAACTAATTAAAAGGGCTTTAACTGAAACACCAGTATTGATAAGCCCTGACTTCACCAAAGATTTTTACATTTTCTCATTTGCCTCGGAACATACAATAGCTGCGGTGTTGTTGCAAAAAAATGCAGCTGGGCAAGAGCAACCCATTGCCTTTTTTAGCAAATCCCTGAGAGATGCTCCCTTGAAATATAACATCATGGAAAAACATGCATTCGCATTGGTAAAGGCACTAAAGGATTTCCGAGTTTACATCTTGCATTCTCATGTCATAGCTTTTGTCCCTAATACTGTCGTCAAGGACATTCTCAACCAAGATCCCGATGGTAAAAGGGGAAAGTGGATTGCTATCATCCTAGAGTATGACTTAGAAATCTGGCCTACCAAACTAGTTAAAGGACAAGGACTTGCGAGACTAATGGCTGAAACCAACCTCCAAGCTTTAGATATAAATTTTGTCGATGCCTTAGAAGAACATGAAGAGTGCACACTTCCCCCTATCGATCAAACATTTTTGGATTCACCTTGGTATGCAGACATTCTTTATGTATTAACTTATATGAATGCTCCTCCGACTTTATCAAAAACAAAAGCAAGATTCCTCAAACAAAAATCTTTAAAGTTTTGCATTATAGATAGTTCTCTGTATTGGAAAAATCCTACTGGTATGCTGCTTAAATGTTTTCTTGAGTCTGATGCAGAGAAAATTATGCGGGAAATGCATGAAGGGGAATGTGGAGGCCATCTCTACTGGAAAACTACCGCAAACAAAATCCTTAGAGCCGGTTATTATTGGCCCACCTTGTTCCCTGATACTCACAAACTGGTCATGACCTGCCATAAATGTCAAATTTTTGATGGCAAGAAAAAGCTTCTACCTTTACCCTTACATCCCATCATAGTTGAAGGACCCTTCCAACAATGGGGTCTAGACATCATTGGGGAAATTCACCCCTCCTCTTCCGCTCAACATAAATGGATCCTCACAGCCACTGATTACTTTACCAAATGGATAGAAGCCATACCATCTCGAAACGCCACCGATTCAGTCATCATCACGTTCCTAGAAACCAATATCCTATCCAGATTTGGCTGTCCCAGGAAAATCATTACAGATAACGCCGCTGCCTTCTCTTCCAAGAAAATGATAGACTTCTGTCACAAGTATCATATTTCATTAGGGCATTCCACAACCTATTACCCTCAAGGTAATGGTTTAGCCGAGTCTTCTAACAAAATCCTAGTCAACATTATCAAAAAACTTCTTGAACAAAATCAAAAAGCATGGCATGGGAAACTAGTACACGCCTTATGGGCTGATAGATTAACCACCAAGAAATCCATAGGTATGTCCCCGTACCAGCTAGTTTATGGTATAGATGCCGTTTTCCCAACATCTTTAGGGGTTCCAGTAATGAAATTATTACAAGAAGTCCAAATAGAAGAAAATGACATGCAAAGGAGGGTAAATCAGACTATCCATTTACAACAAACCAGAGAAGAAGTTTACCAAAGGGCTCAGTTAGCACAAGATAAAATAAAACAGATTTTTGACAGAAGAACTAACGAAAATGATTTTCAAATTGGAGATAAAGTTTTAAAATGGGATTCTAGAAGAGAAGACAAAGGTAAACATGGAAAGTTTGAAAATTTATGGAAAGGGCCTTACATCATCAGCTCAGTCAGTGGAAACAATGTTTTCTTCTTGCGAGAACCTGATGGGACTGAAATTTTTGGGGGTCCTGTGAATGGCAGGACATTAAAACGCTATTTTTGTCAGGAGCTCGATTTTTGAGTTTGAAACACTTTCCGTCATTGTACATACCATTGTTTGAAATATTGAAAAAATAGAAAAGTCAAAAACAGTAAAAGATAGGAAAGTCAAAAACAGTAAAAACAGAAAAGAGGGCAAGTGAAGATAGGACAAAGGCCCCATGTTCCAAAAAATAGTTTTTCAGAAAGCGAGCAAGTCTAAATGCCGCTACTAGTGCTTTCAATGTCTTGCTCAGCTATCTAGCCTAATCATAGCTGAGCATGTTTAAATTTATTTGCTGATAAGTTAGTGAGTGCAAAGATAGTCAACATTGTGTAAGATTGACTTATCACAGAGCTTAGATTAGGGAGAGATTCTGGTTCCACATGCCTAAAACAGAACCAAAAGGAGAAGCGAGGGATGAAAAACACATTGTACATCTTAGCCCCGCTTGTCTAAGTTTCCTTTTATTGCAGAATAACATTTGTGTGCAGCTTGTCTTTTATGCCGCAAATGCATGACAAATCAGACTGCCTAATCCTGATTTGATCATTTTTGAATTTCATGTTGTAGATTAGAGAATGAAATCCTGTCAAACTGCTTAATCTTGACAGTCGATCTAGTTTTAGGTAGAAAAATGAAGGAGTTCATCAGCTTAATCTGAACTCCCGGCAGATATAAGAGTAGAAATAGATAGTTTCATTTTGCAAAAAGAAAAATATGCATTGTCAAAAGGCTGCTAGTTCAAATGCGCCAAAGAGAAGAGAAAATGTTAGGAAAGATAGTGGGTAGGTAGAAGTATCATTGATGTTAACCATGATGTCACTTCTCAGAAATAACATCAAGAGAAGGGTAAAATTTTGCGCCAATGGATAAGGCACTGGTCTTCATAAGCCAAAGATCTGAATTCTGGACACCTCCTGACGAGGAGCTGCCCTCCCCAAATGGAGCCACTGTTAGCCATCAATATTTTTTACATGTTAGTGATGACTATATCTACAGCTGAGTTTTCTAGAAACTAATTTCCTTATGTCAATATGTCATCTAGAAAACCCTCCTAAAACTTTTTTCGCCTTTCTACTTTTCAGTACACCCATGTCAAAATCAAAACCTCATTATCCCTTTCCTACCTGGCTTCAGCCCCCTGATCTGCCCATCAGCTTTAAAAGGCAAATCCAAATCTGTTTCAAAAGTCTTCCCTATGTTAGGAAGTGGCGCTTTAAGACATTTTACCCTTGGCGATCATCAAAAAGCCAAAAAGCCTCCATCTGTTACAGACCAACCATGACTGACCTCCCACTCTGCAAATAAAATTGACAAACAGCTCTAAGTCGCGCCACTTATACCCCTGGGTCTCAGCACTGCATGAACCACAGTCTCAAGCTGATTATTAGGTTTTTCACAGTGTTTTATGGATTCTGCAAAGAACAGGAAATATAACTTCATCTCAGGAGGAAATGCTTGAATCTACAGTTAGAGGAACAGCTGCTTCTAAATGTAGCATGAACCTGAGATGAAGCTGCAAAACAAAGAGTCACTCATCAAGACCTTACAGTTCTTTCCAGCATGAAAATCACAGAAAGACACCACTGTCACAGCAAACTGGCAAATTGTCATGGCCCAGAACCTCCTTCATTTACAAGCAGAGGGTTAGGGCGCCTCCTTCATCCACAAGCAAAGGGCGCTGGCCAGTATTGACTTTGAAGATTGCAAAAGTCCAGGTTTTCCTTTTACTGAACAGTGAAACAATATCTCCAGGTTTTATGAATGTGAGTGATGATCATAACAGGGATAGAGTTTGAAATATGCTAGCTCAAAGGAAAAAAGAGTCTGGTCTGATAAAGGAGGTCATTTGAAGCTTTCAAATCATGTGAATTGTTGAACTCTAGAAAGGCAGGTCATTAGTAAAAATTCCAATCATAAGCACCCTACTTGTCCACAAGATCAAATTGAAAAGGTACTGACAAAACATGCCATTACACAGGCAGAAAGAAAGTTCTTTGTTTTTCAAAAAGCACTGACCTCCATAGTCACAGAGATTATCTTTCAAAAATCAGTCATAAATTGACTAAAGCAAATAATGATTTTCAGTCACCCTCAGAGCAGTACAGGGAGACAGTGTCACTTTGGCTAAGGTTTTTCTGAAGCACAGTGATGATTGCAAGCAGGGGTGCTAGTATTGATGTTTTTCAAGTGGTTTGCTTACCATCATATCCAGGGAAAAGCTGTATCAAACAGATTTTTCAAACAACCTTCAGATACTTTACCTGATGAAGAGCCTCCTCCATTTATGAGCAGATGGCCAAAGCATTGGATGTTGTTAAAGACTGATTGATCTAAGAGACAGTGGAAAGAAACAAAGGAAGAAAGCTAAAAGGTCTTTACACCAGGTAAATGATAGTGTTTATGATTCAAAAGTATTGGTTTTCCTATTCAAATGAAAATGTCTGTCAAACTATACCTATAGTGGAAAGGAGACAATATTGAATATATGCATGCATTGATACCAAAAGGAGCAGTTTATTTAAAGGGAAGGGTTAAACAGTACCCCACTATCACCTGCCCAGAAGTCTAAAGGAGCTCTTTTTGAGTAAAACAGAGAAAATATGGTATGAAGGGATGCAAGCTAGAATATAGCACTTACAATCCAAAAGGAGCTTGTGTATCACCTGGAAGCAGGGATTGACACCATGTACAAAAAGAGCTTTTGCCAAAGCCTGCTCATCATATAGCCATCAGCAGATTAAGACAGAGTTTCTGGAAATGAGTTTTATTAGCTCTGGGCAGCACTCAAAACTCATGAAGCACTTCACTATTACAAATCCAATCAAAAGACATCTACAAGATTCTGTCAAACTGAGCTTAAAAAGAGGAGGCATTTCTGCAAAGCAGGGAACAGTCATGACGTTTTATCACAAGTCATTATCCAGTTTTGAAGAATTTGGCAAGCATGAAAAAGAAACAGCTACAATATGTCACCTGCAAAGGAGAAAAGGTAAAACAGTGGACAAAGTTGACCTTTGCAAATGGTTCCATTACAAAAGGACAAATACCCTGGTCAAAGTCAAATGATGACTATGTTTCAAAGAACCCTGTTGTTCCTGCTTCACCAGTTTATCCTTTCAGACATACATCACAAACAGTGGGAGGCTATTCAAGATTAGTTCCCAAGATGGACATTGTGAATAAGTATACCAGCTATAAGTGGACAAAGTGGTTTGATAGATTGTCAGTTTTGGGAATTTTGAAACAAATGCAGCTTTCTCATTATTCTAAAAAGGATAGATATATCACAGATAATGTACCTACAGGCAGGGAATTATTTTGGGAAAAGGGGGCGCCTTCTTGAAATCAAGAAACCATAACCAAATCCAAGTTATGTCAGTAAACTTGGCACCTGTTGTATTTAAAGATTGGAGAAGTTGTCAAAGACCAAAGGCTGTCAAAACAAGTTGACGAAACAAGCCATGTCCTTCAGCAACAACTCAGTATTCAGGTATTTCATTGACAGTTTTAAAAGGGGTTGTTATACATCATAAATATTACCAGCATCTTTAAAAAAAATGACAGAGATGATGTAGGAGTTATGGAAATATTTTTCAAAGCGAGAAGTTCGATTTTAAAATGTCACCCAAAGAAACAAAGCTGGAAATCACCTTTCAACACCTATGCATAGAACAGACTTCTGGTTTTTTAAGCCATTGTTTTTTTTTATAAAAGGTAGGTCCGTGATTGACACGGTCCAAAAGTATGGCTAATCTCCAATACAGATATGGAATACACCGAAATTATTAAAAGAATCAAAGGGTTTTTCAAAAAACGCCTTGCAAAAGCCAAACATGATCTTCACTTTACATTCAAAGACTAAGGTGACCGTTGAAAAGATTTGAAATGACATAAGGTTGAAGTATGAGAGTGAGAGTTTCATTTTCAAAATTTAAAACAAAGTTCCACGCCGCCCTCAGCATCGAAACAACAAATTTCTGGTCGATTTGCAGAGTGTGGCACTGTTAAAAGCCGAGCGACGCGCCTGGAAACCCGCGCGACGCGCCTGGGAGCGCATTTACACTGTCCATCAGTTCATGCGCGACGCACCTGTACAGTGGCGCGACGCGCCTGTACAAGCCACCCGACCACCCGATAGGCCGACCCGACAGGCCACCTGGGTATATTTCTGCGCGCCGTTCTTTGCTGAAAGAGTGCCGCGTATACTGTGAAGACCTCCGGTGCCACTCCAGCCCTCTCAAAGGATTTTCTCATCGAAATTGAAGGTATTCTCATATATCTTCCTCCTCGTTTTCAAATATTTGCCAAGTAACATGAAAATTGCAACTCAAACTGTGGCCCTAGTTTAGAGTTGTGTTTATGGGATAAATTCACTGCTATAAGTACCTATAAAGAAATCCGTATGCTAAACCACTACAGGGTTTTCGTATCAAAGTTTTCAAAACCTTCTAAACCTGTCACTATAGCTAAAAAAACTGTGTTTCCTACACGGTGATCCTAAGTGTTGAACTGTGATAAAGGGCTGATCTGTGTTATTCAAGAACACCTACAGAGATACTTGGTTTTGAGATTAAGAAAAGCTTGTTTCACCTCCATTAGTCAAGGGACCAAGGGTCTTACACCTCCAAAGCAATCAAGGAGCAGATATTAAGACTATAAACTACAGAAAGGGCCGTTTTTTCAGGAGTTTTCCAAACTTAACTATTTTTTCCTTCAGGCTTATTTTGACACCAGTTAACTTTCAGATAAGGCAGATGGTTTTTCTACCAAGAACAATGTTTACATATTAAAATCTTGGACGGTGGGGAAGAAATGAGCTGCTACAGCCCTTATTAAAACCATAGAGCTTGTTTAAATACTGCCACCATTGTTCCATAAACAGTGAATTCGACTGCATGCTCACACCAGGGTTAGATTTATGAGCCTGTTGTTTGTTTAATAGAGTGACATACATATAAGAGAATAGTGAAGCTTAGTAAGAAGGGGTTCTGTCATGTGTTCCTGTGTCGCAGGCTAAGGTAGGAACAGTCGTTGCGCTCGCGCGGGACAGTATTCACTGTGTTGTTGGTTGACTGCCTTGTGTTGTTTAAAACTTATTTGACAAGTTGCTATCCATCCAAGTAGAGGTTTTTATAACATAACCAGAGGGTTACATTCATAAGGGGTTTTTGACAAATTTGTTTTGAAAAAGAAAACTCATATAGCTTCTACCAAAAAACTCTGTAGTCTTTTGAAGATCTGTCATCTTGGCTCAGGATTAGGTCAGTGACTGTTTAATAACACTAAGGGTTGATTTCACATATGCAAAATTTGTTGAAAGTTGGCACACTTATACAGGGCAGAGTTGTTAATGACTGAAATTCTCCTTGAGCAAGGAGTAAGGTGTATTGGTTGACATCTAAAGTTTCAGGAACAGGGTGATTTTAGCACTTCCTTACAGCAAACTCCTTCTAGCAGTCTGCCCTTCTTTTTCACTATATTATATCATTTTGAAGAGTTGTTGACTGTGATATTTTCAAAGTGGAAGACCATTTCTGAAGAACAGGGTTTTTATGATTAAGATTTGTCTTGGAGACACAAATACAAGTGTTGATTGGCCTCTAACAAATTCACAAGAGGAGTGATTTCTTAACACTGTATACATGAAATCTACACAGCAGTCTGTCTCATCTTTACTATATGGTGTCCTATTGAGAAATTTTGCCTAGCCGAGTTACACTCAAAGGTAGAAGGCTGTTTTAAGGAGAGCAGAAGTTGTGTGTTACAAAAGCTTGTTGCAATACATCCAAATCTCATTATCCATTCTGTCCAAGCAGTATAGTGACACAGTTTGATTCCAACAGGACTTTTTACACACAGTGGGGGCAGTTTGTCTTTTCCAAAGCATATTCAGGTCAAAATGCCTCCAAGGCAAGACCACAGGAGCGGTCCACATAAAAGATATGAGCCCATCTCTACAGAAGAGATTAATGCTCATCCATCTGTACTTTTCAATTTCCATGAAGTAGGCTGCCTTGATTTCTGCCAGAAGATAGAAGAAGTCAAGAGTTTTTCGCCATTAACACACTTGTGCGCCCTGAGATTCAAAGAAAAACACTTCCAAGTGGCAGGTCTTGATTTCAAAATTTCTCCAAGGTATGTGTCCAAGGCCACCAAGATCCCGTATCATGGCGAAAAATGGTTTAAACAAGCTCATCTTGATTTAGAGGATTACAAACCTTTCATCAAGCCTGAACATAGAGACGCTGTCACTGCTATTTTCCCTTCTTCATATCTCCTTGACAGTTATGCTCCGCTTATGAAAGCCATAATGAAATATTTCACTTGTGAAGGGAGGTTTGATCGAATTTATGCCTATCATGTCCGTTTATTGATGCACTTTACTAGAAGCAGGCAACTAAACCTCCCTCACTTTTTGTTCAAAAGCATAGAAAAAATGGCATCCACTGTCCAAAAGAAGGCCCCACCTCAGCAAATCCCTTCTCTTTTTCATCATTCTTTGATCAAGATTATCTTCCTATACCAGCTGGAGAAAAAAGAGGTTTCATGGGATTTATTCATCAGCCATCCAGATTTTGCCACTGTTCCTCCTGCCCATATTTCTCCTACTCAGCCTGTCCATCGCCCAGTGCCTCTGTCTAGTAGGCCTACACCTAGAAGACTCAGAATGACTACTGGACAACCAAGTCAGCAGAAGGAAGGAGAGGGCAGTGAACAGTAGCAGCAGATAGAGGATGAGGGACAACAGCTATTGGATGTTGAGGGACAACCAAGTCAACAGGAGGAAGGAGAGGGCAGTGAACAACAGCAGCAGGTAGATGATGAAGGACAGCAGGTCCATGATGAGGGACAACAACAAACAGAAAGTGAAGGGTAGCAGATACAAATTGAGGGACAACAGCAAATAGAAAGTGAAGGACAGCAGGTCCAAGATGAACAACAACAGGTACACATTGATGAACAGCAGTTAGAAGATGAAGAACAGCAAGTTGGGCAGGAAATTGAAACACCTCTTGAGCCACAAATTGGACAAGACATTGATGAAGAACAACAAGCTAAGGCTGCCACCTTAACAGTGACAAAGATTGTTCCTAGCAAGAGGAAACTGCCCAAAAAGACACCTTCTAGCATGCCAAGGAGGAAAAGCGCCAGATTGGCTTTCAAAGGCAAAAGCAAAGTTGGGGAAAGTACAAAGCATGGAGGTGAATTAGCTATTATCCCGATCCAAAGCGATGATAGTGACAATGAGGCCCGCCTTCTTGAAAATCTCTTAATTCATAAGGAAGGGCAAATTGATGCATTAGAGCAAGATCTTCAAAGGGCAAGGAATTTCAATCATTTCTTGGAGATTGAAAAAAAACAAATGAATGTGCACACAGCTGTTTATGAGGCACGGGCGATTAAGTATAAGAAAGAGGCAGAAAAGGCGCAAGCAAGAATTGAAGAGCTCATTGGTGAGTTTGATGATGAAGAGGAGGAAGACCAACCTAGGCGGAAGAGGCCTAGGACCATCGGGCTTACAAGAGCCTTGGAAAAGCAGAGAGCAGAAGAGCAAGCCCAGTTCCAAGCCTTTCCTCTCACTGCACTCCTTGAACAGGAAATTGAGGAAAACAAAGAGGCTTGGCTTGAAAGAGCTAACAAGAATTTGGAAATGAAGCTTGAAAGGGCGAATAGAGATTTAGATCTGCAGAGGAAGAGGACACACCACTTCCAAAAGCTGAATCAGTTTGCCCCGCGCAAACTAAAGGTAGCACAAGAGAAATTGAAGAAGCTGAAGGGGAAGCGCCTAGCACGGAAGGAAGGGAAAAGCATATCAGCCCTTGATATTTTGGCCTCATCTTCAGAGCATGTTGCTATGGACCCTTGAGGGTCATGCATGCCAAATTAGGAACTTTTTCGACAACTTTTTGTTTTTTGGCATTTTTTGGGTTTTTGGTCGAAAACTCATAATTTCGCCATTTCAGTTTGATTAATTGTCAAGGGAGGAGGATGACACCGATAGATGCCATAATTATATGAAAATGTCTCCAGCGATTTTCAGGGCATTTGGGGATCATTCGCCCCCTCAAATTGGCGAAAAACACCCTCTTTTTGCACATTCTGCCCGGCATATCAGCAGTCTGCTATTTCCTGGCTTTTTACACAGGTACAGTTTTGGATGACTTCCAGGCCTCGGATTGAGATGGTTTCAGTTGCGCCGGAAAGTAGACAGAGAGGGCTTTCCAGCAAGCCTTCATGAGCCCCATTTTGACATCGGGAAGGCTGTCAATTGCATCCAGCAAGTCAGGGGACCTTTTTCAGGCATAAATATGAAGTATTTTTGTAATTTTTGAACCCCAAAAATCTGCTTTTCCCAAATGTGCGTTAAGCTATTTTTATCCTTGGAAAATGATGTAAAGTCAATATAATTTCCGTTTTTAGCAGTTTTTTAGATATTTTATGGGATATTTTGTGCCTTGGGCTTTGCAAAGCCTCAAGGACAAGTTTAGATATTTTGACTTGGCCAATGGGATAGCTAGTTGCTCCATGAGGTTTTCCTCTCTCAAGCCTATTTATTCCATGGGTTTCATTGTAAATCAGAGGCTGAACTTGAGAGAAGAATTAATACATTGGTCATATGAGCTTTGATGAATACACTTGTGTTATGATTTTTGGACTGCCTCTTGGATGATTTTGAGGAGTGATGAAGGATTGGTGATGGATTCCATGACATGGTAGAATGGTATAGTTTTTCTTGCTATGTTTTTTGTCCTTCTAGTTTTCATCCATAATACATGCTTCTTGCTGCTATAGATCAGTAGAGATTAGTTTTGAGATATGCCCATGGAGGCACCTCAAATTCCTGAATCTTCATAGCTTGATGTTTTCTTCTTCCTTTGTTATGCTAAAGAATTCTTAACTGCTCTTTAGTAACCTAAGGATAATGTTTGCTAGTTTTATTTACAAGTTCTATGCATGTTGAGTAGGATGTATGGTGTGCCATGCCTACCTATAAGCTGTCCATAGTTCTGTCCATAAAACTTTCTCTTTGACTGATTTGTTGATCATCTTGTTGAACCAAGGAGGCCTAGTCCCGATCTAGCCCTTTGCCTAAAACTATGAAATCTTGTTTGTCAAAGTGCCCAATGACTTAGAGACTATGTTTAGGCATTCCGGCGTAGTTTATGAGTTGTTAGTTTGTCTCATGTGTTTTCCCCAAAGTTTGATAGCCATTTCCCAAAGTTAGAGGGTCTTATACCTCTATGTATGGCTGGAATGTTTGATTTCTATGTATTAATTAGCTCATAGTTACATTTAACATGATTAATGGCTTGCTATAAAATGTTTATGTCTGCTATCAACTAGTTACACTTGAAATCCCTTTTTCTTTCACTAACTTGTTGTCCATTTAACCCATTTTTCCCAAAGATCCCTTCTACCGTGAATCAAATCGGCCCTACAGCAGCCTTACATCATTACCTCATAGCTTCCTTGACCTGTTGACCCCATAGCCCAATTTATCTACATCTTGTTATCCAGTTTATGTATTTGATCAGTTTTATCCCTCACAAACTTAAAAAATCAAAAAACTAAAAACTCACTTCATAACTAGCCTAATATCAGAACACCATAAGCAAACACACCGATATCCTTTACACCATATAGAGAGAGCCCTCTCTGAGTCCAGGAAGGCTAGGTCCTCGGGCTCCAAAGCTTGGTTTGATGTTACATCATCATTTGGCTCGCCAATCGACCAAATCACGGGACTCTGCACCACCTCTCTCCTTGACCAAATTACGAATTTAGACGAAGTGTATTTGGTTACCCGAAGGCGCATGCCCTTAATCCTATCGATCTAAGTTTCACTTTTTTTTTCGTTCCCCGGTGGTGGTACTTTTAACGATGTTGGAGAAAAAATGGGGCTAGCACACAAAGGCTCC
Organism: Pinus albicaulis; assembly: GCA_034641835.2. Lineage (NCBI taxonomy): Eukaryota > Viridiplantae > Streptophyta > Pinopsida > Pinales > Pinaceae > Pinus > Pinus albicaulis. The sequence continues at coordinate 793,725 of JAXQQM020071009.1, read as the reverse complement.
TGACTACGTGCTTCTTTTGATATTTGCATCCTGGAATCGCATGCTTCTGGCCCCGCCCCTTGGAGATATTTTAAACTCGGCGTGCAGCTTGCTTTGGATGGTTGGGGTCATTGTGCATTTGTCACAAGATTTTATAGTGGAGGGTGATGGTTTGCATGATCCGGGTCCCTTATTTGAAGACTGCCATCACACAATGTCCTTTTGACAGTGTCCCATTTTACTAGATGCAACTTACGTTGATTTCCTTTGCCACCATGCCACAGGAAATCGCACAGAAGTTTATTGATTTGTCCAGAGATTGATTTCGGTGCCAACAGAAAGGAGGCTTCATAAATCGGGAGCGAGGAAAGCACTGACTTGATCAAGATAAGCTTACCTCCATGCGTAAGCCACTGCCCTACCCATAATCTAATTTTGGATTTAATTTTTTTCAACACTCACTCCCACAGAGAGCTCTTATTGATGCCCAATGTTAATGGCAGCTCGGGGTAATTTATTTTGTCCCATCTGGAGTAACCTTTGAATCCAAAAATGCAAGAAACTTTCTGAATCTAAATCTCTTCAACGTTCCAGCTATATAAAACGTTTTTTCTTTCATTTATCATGGCACCTGAAACTCTGTATTAATCTTGGAGGGTGGCTTTGTATGCTGAGGCTATTATGCAAAAAGTGCCTCTCAACATGAGGGAATCATCAGCGAATAAAGCATGATTGATTGGATCCAGCGCTTTCATTATTCTCCAGCCAGGAGCATTTCCAATTGTTTTATCCAACTCGAGTTTTCTGTTTAGTGTATCTACCAAGAGGATATATAGAAAAGGATATGGGGGGCATCCTTGCCTCAATCCCCTCAAGGCTTGATAGTAGTTGGATCGCCTCCCATTTACCAATGGAGCAATCCAAGGTTTGCTGGTGTATGCTTTAATCAAGTTGAAAAACTCCCGCGAAAACCCAAAGGAAAGGAATTCATATAGAAAGGACAAGTTTACTCTATCGAAGGCATTAGCCATATCCACCTTGACCAATGTGCCTTTCTCTTTTCTTAGATCACTGGAGTGCATGGTTTCTTGTACCTGAATAACATTATCCAGTATGTGTCTTCCTTTAACGAAACCCCCTTGCGAGGTGGAGATGAGGCTGCCAAAGATGGAATATTGTTGAGGAAATCTCTATTATCTTCTTCACTGCCCTCATTCCCCTTGCTGTAAAGATTTTGGAAGTGAGAGACAACATCTATTTTGATTTGTTCTATGCCTTTGTAGAGCATCCCATCAGTGGTTGTGATCTTTGAAATATTATTGCAGGAAAGGTGGGCTCTGAATTGATGGTGGAAGTAAGAGGTGTTCTTGTCTCCAGATTCCAACCAAAGGTTGTGAGACTTTAGTCTCCAGTAGTCTTCTTCATTCCGAAAGGAGTGAAAGGAGTTACATTGGGCAACTTTCCCTTTGTCCAATTCAGCGGTTGTTATGTCTTTGGTATCCATTTCTCTTTGAAGATTTCCCAGCTGCTGCACTACTTCCTTTCTTTCAATGGTGGGTGTAATTATGGGCATTTTGTTCCATTCCTTAGGGGACTTCTTAGTGAATTTTAACCTTTGTTCCCAAACATAGCTGGGGGAGCCATTGACAGTGATGGATCAAGCCATGTGCACTATCTCAGAGAATCCACTTCTTCCACTCCAGAGAGGGCTGAATTTGAACGGAATTGGGCCCATATTTTCTTCCTTATCCAGTGAGAGGAGGATAGGTTTATGATCTGAGGTGAGTTTTGGGAGAATGTCTGAAGAGATGAACATTCTTTCCATCAGCAGGGTGTTTTGTACTAGAAATCTGTCCAATCTTGCCGAGATGTGCTCTGCCCCTGTCCTGTTGTTAGTCCATGTGTATAGGCCTTTCTTTGGTTTGAAGTCAATTAAATCCCAATGGAGTATTAAGTCTTCTACCATGTGTATCATTTGGTCCTTGCTACTTCTGCCACCTCTTTTTTCTTTTACTTTCATCACTATGTTGAGATCTCTAGCAATGATTATATTGTTTGGGGAGTGGAATTCCAAAAAATCATGTAGGGATTTCCAACACTCTTTCTTCTTTGCATAGGTTAACGGTACATATAAATTGAAAAGAGCGAAAGTTAACTTACTTGCTATGTGCTTCAACTCGGTGAAGATCCAGTGCTGGGTATTGGAAGAGTTGACAAGCCTGAATTGATCCTCCTTCCAAAGGGTGGAAATTCCTCATGAGGAGCCCCTTGCGCTTATTTCTTTCCCTGCATTCTTCTACCATTTATTTTTATTGATGTCTAGAAGGGCATCCCCTTCGAATTTTGTCTCTTGGAGCAAGAGGATGTCTGCTGGTTCTGTTTTCATGAGATCTTTAACCACTTCGACTTTTGACGGATTCCCCAAACCTCTACAATTCCAAGAGACGATTCACATTACTTACTATTGGGGGTGGTGGGAAATCCTCGTTTTGGAGGCCTTGTTCTAGTGCTTCTTCCGATTGAAATATCTATTGTGGGCTAGATTCCTTGAGTTTTTTGTCTTTCTGCCTCTTCCTCTCTAGCTTCTCTGCGTGACTTTCTTCCTGCACTTTTAGCAGGCCTTTCGAGGATCTCATCCTCCAAGTAGCTGGGTGAATCTATTATTTTCTTCTTGGCTATATCTGCATATGATGGTGAAGAGAAAATTTCTATGGTTACTGCTTGCTGCCCTTCTCCCTCGTTGCCTTTTCCACTGGGAGAAGGCTTCGCTTGGTCCCTGCTTTCTTTATTTATTCCTTATGCTTCTGCTGCTTTGTTGGACTCTGTGATTTGAGTACCTGCTGTCACTGAGGGGTTGGAATTCCCAACTCCTTGATCCTGCCCCACTGGTGAGGATTTGTTTTCTTTTGCCGAGCCTTTACCTCGGGGTTTCGCTGATCCCGATTTCTGCACTGTGGTCCATTGATCAACGTTCGCATTTTCCTGTTCTTTGACGATCTTTTTCTTACAATCGCTTGAAAAAAGACGGTAACTGTGACAGTGCCGACATTTGAAGCTAGCTACTCGTAATCTAATTCCTGAATGTGCGTCCAATTTGCGATGATTAGTTTTATTGCTTCTTGAAGCCTTACTTCCAAGTCCACCTCCACACAGATACGTGCATAGGAATACTGATATTTTCTCATTTCTTGATCTATATACCTTCCAAGCGAGTTTCAAATGGTTTGCAGAGACTTTTGGTTCCAGTAGTGCAATGGGAGATGGGGAATATGGACCCATATTGGGACCGCGGAAGGCACGTCTTGTGCTGAATCAAATTCGGGGGTCCATTTATTTAGGTATAACCCTTGAGGCCCCATGAAGTATGGGCCATTTATGAAGATCAGGTTTTTGTCTTCCATGTTTTCAAAAACAACTACGAAGAAGCCTTTCCCAACAAAATGACTTTTGATCCCTTCTGAGATGAGCAGAGACCAGTTCCTCTACATCTAGTCCTCCACAGCTTTGGGGGAGGGCCAGAGGCCAATGAACTGGCCAATAAGGCCTCCGTCGGCTAGATTGAGAGTAGATATGCATGTTTCTTCTACTGGAAACGCAAATAATGGAATGCAGTCAAGCTTCTTCACAAAATTCTGTTGCGTCTTGGTCAGGGGTCTCTTGGAAGTGGAAGCAACCAGTTTCCCGAAGGCCGCAAGATCTGGCTGGGGGGAGTGGGCTCAACACCCCCACCCGCGTCCATGGTTGCTGGAGCGTAGAGCGGGCCGAACAGTCGTGGCGGCGCTGTCTAGGTTTGCAACAATGACAACAGTAGCCGCGTCCATGGCTGCTGGAGCGTAGAGCGGGTCGAACAGTCGTGGCGACGCTGTCTAGGTTTGCAGCAACGACAACAGTAGCGTTTTCTCCTATCCATAATTACATATTTGAAAATTAATATGAATATAATAACATTTAATTTTAAAATTCCACATGTATTAAAATTTTGAAATTATATATATATATATATAATAATAAAATTAGTATATATATTTAATTTTAAAACAAAATTAAAAAAATAGCTCGCATTCAATAAAAGAAACATATACGAAACTTAATATGAAGATAATAACATTTAATTTTAAAATTCCACATGTATTATAATTTTGAAATTAGTTTAGAGAAAAGAGTAAAATCCACATGATAATTTAAATGTATTTTTCAGAAGTTTAAATCCCTACTCTAACCAAGACACTTCTAAATTAGTTGGTGTCTGTCTCACCTCGACTTTCTTCAATTTCCAAGGTGAGTTCTATGAGCAAGCTATGGGTTATCCTCTCATATTTTGAAACGAATGCCTTAGCCTTGGCTCAATTTCACCCAAGGAAGTGGAATAGGTTCATGGATGACACTTGTGTCATTTGGCCCCATGGTCGAGAAAAGTTAGACCTGTTTCTTGGGCACCTAAATTTTCTGTCAGATTCCATTAAGTTCACAATGGAGGTTGAGGTTAATGGTTGTCTGTGTTTCTTATATATCCTTCTCTCTAGAAATAAAGATGGTTCCATTTCTCGCCAAGTTTTTCGCAAGAAAACTCACATCGAACAGTGTCTTCACGCTGATTCTCATCATTTTCCTTCTAGAAAATTTGGTGTTCTTTGCACTCTTTCTACTTGTGCCTTAAGAATCTTTGATGACAACTACTTGGAGTCAGAAATATCCCATATTCTGAATGTTTTTGTAAATAACGGGTATAGTAGATCTCAAGACCTTAAGGCCTTTCAAAAATCCTATAAATGATTAAAAGGAAAATTGTCTTGCGATGATCCTGTTTCCAAGGTTCATCTCCCGTTCATCCAAGGGACTACGAAAAAAAATGGTTGTGTCTTTAGAAGAAATAATTTCTCCTCTTCCTTCAAGCCTCTGTATACTATTAGAAACTCTCTCGGATCTGTCAAAGACCCCATTGACCCTAAGGACATGAAAGGGGTTTACATGGTTCCTTGTTCCTGTGGCACTCCCTATATTGGTGAAACAAGTCACTCCATTAGACAGAGAATCCAAGAGCATGCAACAAACATTAGACACAATCAATTCCGCACATCAGCCCTTGCTGAACATGTGGAAAAATCATGTCGCCATGTTTGCATTGAAGACTCCAAAGTCGTTGTTAAGTTTGATCACTTTTATCATAAGAAGCTTAGGGAAGCCATTGAGATTGAAAGGCATGCTAAGAATTTGAATAGGGATGATGACTCGAAATTAAGTAAAAGTTGGATTGCTTTCCCCTTTTTTTTTCCACAGAAAAAATCGAACCTTTCATTATAAATGAGGGTTACATAACATATGCAAAGCATTTCTTTCCCTTTTCCAGAAATGTAACAACTGTTTTTTGATTTGGATGTGACCACCCTACAGCCTTGTCAAAACAGAAAACAAACTGAAAAGAATCAAAAGCTGTGGCGTTAGCTACCCCCGGCTTCCATGAAGGAAAAACACCGAAACAGGGTAAGCTTTCCACCACCACTTATCCAATGACCAGCAAGTAAACACTGTGCTGGCTTTCCCCTTGAGATAGGTCTTTGTTCTTTTGTTTCCTTTCCTTTCTTGTTTTTAAGGTTTTATTTCCTTTCTTTCTTCCTTTTTCTTCTCTGTCCTTTATTTTTTCCCTTTAACTCCCGTCCCCCATTTTTCTTATTCTTTTCTGGATCTTTTGGATCTTTTTTTTTTTTCCTTCCCGTTGTTTTTATTTATTTTTATCTTATAATTATTATATTATATAATTTCTATATAATATAAATATTATTTATCTTTTAACTCTTTAATTATAATAATTTAATAATTCCGCTCCCTCTTTAATATATATATATATATATATATATATATATATATATATATATATATATATATATATATATATATATATATATTCTATTTATTTTTAATAATAATCTTTTTATTAATTAACTTTAATAATAACCTTTAATAAAATATTATTCATTAAATAAACAAAAAAATTTAAATTATAAAAATTTAATTTTTCCTCCTATTTTTAAATATAAAATATTAATCATTTATTATGATATTAATCAAAATATATTAATTAAAAAATATTAAAATAGCTAATAAACTAATTTATTGACGACTAGTTTTTAAACGACTAATTCTAGGGATGATGCATCTACACTATTTATTCAATGAGATCCATAGTCTTTTTCAAGTTATCCTAAGGATGAACCACATTAGTTGGTTCGAAACGTTGACCAAATCCTAATGATGTGATTAATCTGAAAGACATTTATCTAAGGTATCAATTTTTTAATATTTTGTGGGCAGTAATGTAGATTTCTGTTCCATTAGTTGAAACTTAAACATGTAAATTTTCCATTTCATTAGCTGAAACTTAAACATGTAGATTTATATTCCATTAGCTGAAAATTAAACATGTATGTAGGATATATGATAGTTTAAACATGTACATAGGATATATGATAGTATATTTCTAGTCCATTAGCTGAAACTTAAACATGTACTTAGGATATATGATAGTTTCAACATGTACATAGGATATTTTATAGTAGATTTTTATTCCATTAGCTGAAACTTAAACATGTAGATTTATATTCCATTAGCTTTATATGATAGTTTCAACATGTACATAGGATGTATGAGAGTAGATTTCTATTCTATTAGCTGAAACTTAAACATGTAGATTTCTATTCCATTAGCTGAAACTTAAACATGTACGTAGAATATACATTAGTGTCAACATGTACATAGGATATATGATAATTTCAATATGTACATAGGAACCTTGATAGTTGAAAAGATGGTTTGGCTACAAGTGCTGACAATTTTTTTGAAACATCTATGATATAGTGCTTAGAAAATTAAAACAAATGAAATTTTTTAGGCCTAAAGGCTTAGGAGCAAAATCCCTAGTGCTAGAAACTAGTGGGGTGAGAAGGCCACCACGTTTCTTTACTAGAAACTAGTAGGGGTGAGAACACCACCATGTTTCTTTTCCAACCATGAATAGAGATTGAGAAGGGTAAGCCTCTATCCTCTCGAGCTTTTCTTTGAGCTCTAGTGGTGCCTCCACTTGACCTATGAGTGCATGAGCTACAAAGGGCTTTGTGTGTTAATATAAATCCAATATTTTTAAATTTTTGTCTAGAGTGTGACTAGAACCCAAGTTGGAATGAAGTTCTTGGTTTGAGCTTTAATATCCATAGAGTGGAGCAAATCTTGTTCCTTTTGGACCTCGATTTCCAAAATCCTCGAGCATTAATGACTGGCTAGTGAGATCTCCCAATGGAAGGAGTAGGCAACACTGAGAGTGGAGAATTTAGCTTGAGTGTGACACAACAGAGGTTGGTCTCGATGGCTTGAGAAATGTGCCATTATATGACAGGGAGACATGAATCTGAGAGCAATATGGCATCGAGGGAAGGGGTGATCTCGTAGAGTGGAGAATCAAAAGGGGTAGAGGACGAACCAACAATGTAATGAATAGAAGCAGAGAAATAAATATCATAAGCCTAGAAAGCCACATTCCATGGATAAATATTAGATGTCCCATAAAGCTCGTGTGCATCCATAATATATATTACCTTCCTTAAATATCAGTGCCAATGTTATGTGATGCATAATGCCAAGGATAAGACATCGCTAGAGCTGGGTGTTCGACACAAGTTTAGACTTTCTCATTGAAACAAGTGGTAATGCTTGCACATAGGAGGGGAGGTGAATAAGGGCACATGGTTGAGGAAGGAGCGGTAGTTGTACCACTCATGTATAGAAAAGCCATTCCATCAATCACCTAATCCAGGGATCTGGGAGTTCGACACAAGTTTAGGCTTGCTCATTAAAACAAGTGGTAGTTTTTGCACATAGGTGGGGAGGCGAATAAGGGAACATGGTCGAAGAAGGAGCACCAATTTTCATGGAAAATCCATTCCAACAAACACCCAATCCAGGGGGGCATGTCATCAATTATATATATATATAATGAATAGAAGTAGAGAAATAAATATCTCAAGCCTAGAAAGCAACATTCCATGGAGAAAAATTCGATGTCCCATAAAGCTCATATGCATCCATAATAGCTATTACGTTCCTTAAATATCAGTGCCAATGTTATGTGATGCATAATGCCAAGGATAAGACATCGCTAGAGCTGGGTGTTCGACACAAGTTTAGACCTGCTCATTGAAACAAGTGGTAATGCTTGCACATAGGAGGGGAGGCGAATAAGGGCACATGGTTGAGGAAGGAGCGCTCGCTGTCCACTCGTGTATAGAAAAACCATTCCATCAATCACCCAATCCAGGGATCTAGGAGTTCGACACAATTTTTGGCTTTCGCATTAAAACAAGTGGTAGTGTTTGCACATAGGAGGGGAGGCGAATAAGGGAACATGGGAATGTGTGTGTGCACAATTTTTTGTTGTTGCAAATTTCATGCTTTTCTTCCTATTCAACTAGGGACAAGGGAAAATAGGAGTTCACACCAAATTCATGTTCTTATCTCTCCTCTTCATATTCTAGGCCTTGCTTTAAGCCTTGGAGAGATTGCAATGGGAAATAATATTTATGATTGCACTATGAAAATGATTCCTTAATTTCTTTCAATGGGACATTGCTTCTTTTTAACATTAATCAAAGTCACATGCAATATAATCCTTTGTATGCCAATCTTGCCTTAATGGTTTTTCCCTTTTATCAATTGCGCTTTGTCATGCCTTTCAAGCAAGTGGTCCGCCCTTGTGTTTCAACATGTGTTGGGGTGGGTCGACGTCCTTCTCTTCTGCTATGATTGGCGGTCCTTCTTGAGTGTTTCCTCTACTTGAAGTGCTCAACATCATAAAATACAATAGGGAGTTGGTAATCCATTTGCACCCTTGCTCTTCCTCCCTTAGCATTTTTTTGGTTCTCTTCTACTTTTTTCTAGCAAGCGGGGGTCTTATGCATATTGTGTAGACAAAATCAATTGAGGAAGCCATTTCATGTAGGGTGTGGTCAATCAATAGAAGAACACCGAACCATTATCTAATGGCTATAAAACCCCTCAATAACACACCTTTGTAAACTATAATTCTGCAATGATTAATGTCATCATAGCCATGTGAGACCTTGTCTCTATGTCTTATCTCAAGCTTCACCTTCCTTTTTCTAGTTTTTTCCCATCACCTTTGCATGCAAATCCTTTGTAAACTAAGGTCATGCAAAGAGTGTCTTATGCAAGTGATGTGTGCTAATCAATGTCCTTCCAAATCAGGGGGTGATTGTCATCCTTTATAATAAACATTTGCCTATCGTGCAACCACTCTTTGTCATTTGGAAATGGTCATGATTTCCAATTAGTAGTATTAGAAGCAAGAAAAATCACATCCCCAACACCACATTAGGGCATATGACAATTTAAATCTTAAAGAAACAAATTTGTGCAAATTGTTTTATGAAATGTATGCATGTCACAATAAATTGACTCATTATATGTAAGTGTGTCACAAGCACAACTAGAAATGGAACTAGGAAAACACCACATTTTATTTTTATTTTTATTAAAAGAAATGGCTAAAGAGTTAATTAGAATAAAACCCATATTTATCAATACAAAAACTTCAAATATACTTTTATAAATTTAATATTATCAATTATTAAATATTTTCTTATAAATTTAATATTAATTCTTCATATATTAAGGAATAAAGGAACAAGAGGTTAGAAATGACAAATCAAGGGATACAAATCCACTTTCATAATACACTAATGTATAGCCTCAAAAATTCACAAGAAAAATATGATTATCTAAAAATATATGTACTATAGGGGTATATTAATCCCATGTTTATGTTATTACAAATATCATCTAAAGGTAGTACTCAAATGGATCTTCTAACTCATGCAACACTTCAAACAATTATTATCAATATTTAAACATGCCCATTTTTTTGAAATAACTGCTTTATAAAATTGTAGTGCTTAAGTTGAGCAAATTAAAGGATGATTAGATAAAGAAATGACACCATTCAATGAACCTTCATCTTTAGGAACCCTCCCTCCACTTTTTAAGCCTCCTTTGATGCATCTACTTCCATGTTCAATTCTGTATGTGTATGAGATGCTTTGGAAAAGGCTTGCACTTCCTTCATTTCATCTACAAGTGGTATAAGAGTAATATTTTGAATCTAACACACACCCCTCATCCAACTCATGACTAGAAAATAATTTCCAAATACTTATAGTGTTTCAGTTGATTTTCATTTACCAATTTTAAGAGACATCTTAATGTTAAGAATTCAACAAAATTATTGTACTTGTGCTTAGAACTACTTTGTAATTAATGAAATGTATTTATGATAAGTAAAGAATCCCTCCAACACTATGGAAATCTTGTGGCCCCTATTCTATTACATCAAAACACCCCAATGGATATCAAATATTAACCATTAGATCCCTTGTTCATCTTGAAACTCTATCCTTCGACACTAATTTAAATCCTTGGAATAAACCATATACCACAAATTGACTAATATGCCATATACCTATGAATAAACTCGAAAAGTTAACTTTTAAGTGTTATTAAATAGGTTGTTATTACAAGAGAGCTAATGTCCCATAAAACTAGACAAGGTAATGATCTATAACCTTTTTTAACTCTCTTTTCCTAACCCATTCCCAAAACACTATTCAATAGTTCCAAGATTCCCTACATTTGATCTACCTATAATCTTCTCAACATTCTTCCAAAAATAATATTAATATTATCATTTATTAATAAAATAAAAATTATACATGTCATCAACTCCTTTTCAATGCCCCTCCTACAAAATTAATATCATTCCCTTGTATCCATGATATCACTAATCATATTTGCAAGATATTAGCTAAAAAGTATATCAAAACTCTTGGGTATCATTAATAATATTTGCAAAATCTAAGCCAAAAACAATATTAAAACTCTTATGTCCTAAAAATTGAAAAAAATCTCATAACTTTAACCTAGAAATTTTCTTATAACTTATCTTAATTCAAACCCTATATTATATTACAGTGTAGTCTAAATATTTGTTGATATTGCACAATATGGGCGCGATAGGGGTTTTAAATCTATTTATGCAATTTGACTAATAGAAAATTGTAATTTGACCAAAAAATATATAATTAAGATGGAAGCTCAGGATGAATGAACTAATTATGGAGATAGTGAGATTTTTTAGCTTTCACAACAAACTACAAAACCTGGATTGTTGCTACAGAGCACACAACCGCACCATTTGGTTTTGACTACTATATTAAACTAATTCAATGAATAAATCACATAGCATAAATAGAGAGTAGTTTTAAACCTGCACACAAGAACTCAAGATAGAATTCAAATGTGTTTTATTCATTCAGAATGTGTTGTTACATACAAGAAATTCAGATATGGGAGTGGAGTCCTCAAAATACTTGAAATTCATAAGTTATCACATAGTGATACCACACAACCAAACTTACCCTTTCTAACTCATGCAACAACTAGTCATCTGTCTCCATATTGTGCAGTAGCCAAAACCAAAGCTAAGAGTCCAAGATCCAGAAGCCAAAATCCAAAAGCCAAAAGCCAAAAGTCTTGAGAGCCCAAAATAAAAAAACCCAAAAGCCAAAAGTCCATTTCTTTCTTGTTCCCACAATTTATTTCTCACACTACTGACATCTTCACATTCCAACTAAAAAAAGTGTTGAAAATGCAGCAAGATGATGGAGCTTAGTGAAATGAAGTCGCCTTCACTAAGTGGGCCCGCAGGCAAATTCTGGCGCAAAATCTATTTTTAGACATATGGAGCATGGTTCGGGGATTCCAGTTTGAGATTCTTGAAGTATATGTCATGTTGGTAAAAATAGATGAGACTCTATTTTTTAGGTCAAAGAGGTCGAAGTCTATTTTTAGACTGCCTCTCCTTAAAACAGGGAAGTCAAATATTATTTACACTTAATAATATTTAGACTATAAACAGCAGTTTACTCTCTTGGAGCACTTCAGTTCGAGCTACAGAAGTGGCTCATGCATCTGACAGAGGAATCACGTGGTTCCCAAGGGTTTGATGGCATCTTGCATGGTTGACTTCAGTTGGACTTCAGTGGCAAAAGTTTGGAGGAGTTAATGAGACAGATAGTGGAGTTGTGTTCTGTTTATTTTAGTTGAACTAGTTGAGATTAGTTTAACTAGCTAATCAATTAGTTATGAGTGGAGTAAATTAAATATTATTTAATTCATTAATTAGTAACTCATTATTCAACTCAAGAACACATCAGTTCACTACAGTGCATGGACAGTTCAGTGGAGACCAGTGAAAGAGGTAGATGAAAGGGTGGAGTTAGCTATCGGTGGCGACATCAGTTGTGCATGAGATTTGCACCACACTTGGAGGAATTTCCCATGATGATTGCGCTGTCAAGCCAAGGAGATTCGAACCTTGGATCTCTATATAGACAGGCCTGGATTGCGCAATAGAGGCAAGGCAATTGGCGATGAGTTTTGAACCAGTAACCTGTTCAAAACTGAGCTAGATTGTGTGTAACTTTATGAGAAAGTACTGAGTACTTGTGAGGAGTATTGTACTGAGTTTGTTACATGATTTCTCCATTATAATATACACAATAGCTGCGGGGTTTTCAGCTATAAGCTTTCCCCATACATACTGTGTTAATGTGTATGATGATTTGATGTGTTATCGCTTGATTTTATTTCCGCATGTGTGATGATCTGAGTTGAGTTGAGTGGAAGAGATTATGTGTTGTGTATGAAGTTCAAATAGTATGTGACCAGGATAGTCTCAGTGAATAATTAATCATTATTCAGCAAATTTCTACAACAAGTTGTTTCCCATGCTCCCAATCTCTTCGCATTTCAGAACTAAATTGATTTATTTTGGGAACAAACCAAAATTTGTGATAAATCCCATTCTCGTAGCGTGTCTAGTAGAAATTATCTTATAGCAGCACTACTAAAAAACTGTCGATTTTAGGTATTCCAGCAAATCACACAACAACAATATCAACACACGACCCTTAGAGTGTCAATGACTCAAAAGTAGTCGTCACTTTGATGAAACATAGCTACAAGAGTGACAACAACTATCGACTAGGTGTATAACCAACTAACATAATAGGAGTGTCAAAAACTCAAAATACATGGGAGTAACAACAGTTATTTTTCTACATTACAGACTCAAACAGAAACATGTTTTGGTTGATGAGGATTGCCCAAGGCCAAGGATGCTCCTGCATTATGTTGAGAAATAAATGCTAGTATAATTAGGGTTTGATTCCTCTTCCTTGATAATTACTTGTGAATTATGTTGGCTTCTTTTACTTCTTTATTATATTATCTTTTATCAAGCAATTACCAGATTATGTGTGTACGAATATCACAAGAACAAGATACACAAGATATAGGCACTTAGCTAGGGAAAAACCCCTATGAAGTGGAAAACCCAGTCCAAAATATTCCTTCAATATTTAAGATGAGATAATCCTAGGCTCTTCAACCTAGAAACAAACTTCCTCCAATCACCAAGTCAAAACTTCCTTCCAACAACTTCGATCTAGACCTTTGACATTGCAGCAGCAAAACTTCGATCTATGTAGCAGCAGAATTTTGACCCCAACAGCTTCAACCTCTGCAACTTCAACCCTTGTAACCTCAACCCCTACAACTACAGAACTTTGACCACTGAAACTATCCGTAACTTCGTAGAAAAAAGAGAGAGAGATAGCCCAAAAATTCAGTTTTCTTCTTCTCCTGCACTTCTCCTTCTTATTTTTGACCTCTAGAATTTTCTTGCACTTTTTCTTTCACATATCGAACTTGTCGAGTGGATGAGAAAATGGATCGAACTGCACTTCTATATATAGCCGTCTTGTGGATCGAATTGCTCTCATGTAGGCTGAATTCATCAAGCAAGGGACAACTTGGCGTGGAGGTGAAAAATTACAAATTTGACTCAATATTTTTTACATGATTCAAAAGGCCAAGAAGGGTCTCATTAAATGGAAAATGACTCTAATGACTCAATATAAAACCTAGAACTCCTCAATGGTGACTTTGACCTATAAATGATGACCCAAGCATGAAACGCATGATTTAATAAGTCATTGTAATAATAATAAAATTTTCTTCTTCATTCTTTTGATAAATACATTTCATAATGACTCAAATACAAATACGAAGACCAAACCTAGTTACATTCTTCAACACTCCCTCTTAACTAGGGAGGCATTCATAATGACATAGATATACAAGTACAAGGAAGATCTCAAAACACATGAACCACGAAGAGTTTAGGCACATGCGGTGCCACAGACTAGATTCCTAACCACGTCAATCTATCTAGGTGGGGCTAAGATGGAATAAAGTTTTCATCCACTCTAGGTACATGTTGACTATGCTTGATCCACCAACATTAAGGGGATCTCCCTAATATGAAGCCCCAACTAGACCTCACACCATTTGGAGTAAGAGTCCCAAAAGTGGGGTGTTTAATGATATGCCTTACATTGCAAAACACATAGAGTGGTGTACGATGTCTTTGGATAAAGCAAGTGTGTGACCCTGCAGAAATTCAATATGATGCATGAGCGGTTCTAACAACAAAGGGGAAAGGACGTGCGCTCCTTGGAAGCCTGTAATAGTACGCAGCTTGAAAGGAACACACGTGTTGAAACATTAGGGGAATTTTGAGGTCTAAAATGGGCCTCCTAAGGAAAATGTACAATCAAAATTTACTTTATGAGAGCCAATCACATTTTAGGGGATGACATCATCCCTAATGGTTGAGGTGGCATTTCTTGAGTTAAAGGTACTTACTTGTCACCTTCTCAATGGTGGATAAAAACTCATGGTTAACCATGGTAGTGCTCTAAATACTTTTAAAGTCATAAAGTTTCACCAAATCAGTGTCATTAAACTGATTAAATAAAAATTTTAAGACAAGATTTTATAATTTCTGGAACCAAATAAACAAGGTTAAATTAATGAATATGTTGGAACACCTAATCCTACATGGGTAGGTGTGGAATGCGAAAAGTCACAATGGAGTCCAAGTGACCTTGGAATATGAAACCAAGAGTCACACCATCGTATTATAAATGTACATCTTTGTATAATGGAAAATAAGAAAGCCTCACGCTTATCTTTCATTGTGTGTTGATTCTCTTGTGTGTGTGTTGTTCTCCTCATACACCATGTGTGTGCTTTAACATGGTATCAGAGCGGGTGATTGCTGGCCCTGATCCAAATTGAGTGAGCCATTTGTGTTTATGGCCTGTGCATGTCTGCAAAAATTCTTGACATTTTTGCAGCACTGAGGATTTCTGCAGTAGTATTTTTTCCGCCATTCAGAATTTGTTTTGAAGAAGAAGCAGCATTGGTTTTGAGAAGGAGCAGCATTCAAAATACTAGTACTCAGAAATTGGTTTTGAAGAGAAGCAACATTGTGCATCTGAAGGTTTTCATTCTAAATTTTCTCTGCAATTTTTTCTCATTAGAATCTGCAATTTGAAGAGCTGCTGGATAATATTTCAAATTGGATTTCTGAAGAAGTTTATGATTTTTTTTGTGGAAAAGATTTCTGAGTTTTTCAAGTAAAATTTCTGAGTTTTTCATTGAAAAAAATTCTGCAATTCTGGGTTCTTCTACTGCTGGCCTATTGGAAAAATTTCTGGAAACTCTCCAATTCTGCTATACATTTGAAGAAAAAAAAATTCTGTTGCGTATTTGGAAGAAAAAATTCTGTTGCAATTCTAAAAGTCTCTATTCTACTCTGCTGTTTAAATTTAAAAAATAAAAAATAAAAACAAAAAAAATTGGCCTTTGGCCCTCTCTGCAACTCCCATCTACGCCCTTTGCTCTCGCCTCCTCACTGTACATTACATCACACTCAATGGAATTTCATACGCTCTCTCGACCCCTTACATCTCTCTACCACACAACAACCCCCAACACGGTCTCAAATTCCTACACTCTATGCACCCTATCTGCATTATCTATGCCCTCAACACACAGACCCACTGCGTTGTGGCCTCACACATTCCTACCTATTTCCTACGCCTCTAGTCTCCCCATGCGCTACTCATACACCCTACGCCTGCTACTCAACCCTTAATCCCCCTCACCAATATGCTCACCCTCGCCCTGGTGTGAGAAAATATATGCTATTAAGAGGGCAGGCACCAGACCCAAGGAAGAACGAGTTCTCCGCCTTCAAGTCAAGTCTATTACAGTTCTGGAGCTCGAGTCTGAGAAGGGAACCTAGCACAAAATTCATAAACCACACACTGGAAGAAGTACCACTGTTTGGACAGGTTTCTGAGGGGAAAAGAAGAACGAAATACCCTCAGTGCCATGCTGGTCGAAGTACCTGATTTCTAGGCTAATCCTCCATTGAGTAAGGTGGGGGTTCTCTCTGCATTATTTCTGCTATACTCCTTAGCATAAATATTCTTGCCTTAGAGAAGTCGATTAATTTCCCCAAGAGGAGGCCGAGTGCATTCAGTTCCTCCTACTGGAACGATTTCCATTATTGTGGCTGACCGTGGGTAGACTCACAAGCAAAGACCTCTGGAAAAGAGACAGAGCTTAAGGGTAAATAATACCCATCCTGTGCGTGTATCTCCTGGTTGGGTATTGAGCTGGTCATGAATCTGTGGGAGACTATATTGGGAAGAATGAATCGACTGAGCGTGCGACCATGTTGGAAGCCCAAATTGACTGCTTCAAATCTGAACAGTGTGCCTTTACACCATGAGTTGGAGCCTTATTTCCTTCTACTAGCAGCTAATTCATTCCAGGTGCTAAATTCTAATTTCTGCTGTGTATTTCCCTTACATGTTGAGAGCTGTTACCATTTAAGTAACTCAGAATATCTATGTTAAGGAGATTTATCAGTGGTTATGTTAAAATTCTGAAGTTGAATAAAATATCAGCTGCTATTTGAAGTGAGTTTCTTCAAATTAAAAAATAAAATAAAAAAAGAAGAAAAAAAGAAGAGAAAGAGCAGAGAGAGAGGAGAGAGAGGAGAGAGAGGAAATGAACAGCAGTGAATGACGAAATGACATAGAGAAAATTGAATATTTGACATTGTGTAATTTGTGGCATATACAAGAGGGTGATTTTTTTGAAGAAATTGACATTTGAAGACAAGTTTGCCATCATTGCAAAACAACTATTTGAAGGAAAAGTCAGCTACCTTAAAGGCTTCTTGCATAGTGTTTTCAGCTGCACATATTTTGCAGAAATATTGTATTGAGTTGACATTGTATTGCTTCTTCATAGTTGCAATCAGTATTTGAGTTGTTGGAAAATTGTTGATATAAGTCATTGTTGATTGCCCTCCATCATTTGAGAAGCAGATTTTTTACTTTGAAAATTCTTTGGAGTCATTTGTATTTGTTATTGAATCACATTGTAAACGGGTGCATTTTCGGTTGAAGCCGACACCCTTTATTTTTTGAGCCTAAGTTGTTAAAATGGCTAAAATTAATGAGGCATTAGACTTTTTGAATAACCTCATTCATTCAAATGTTGATGATGTGATAAAAATGAGCAAGGATGCTCTTTGTAATATTCAGATTTGTTTACAAGATGCACAAGAAAAGATTGAGTTTTTGCAGTTGGAATCTCAGCTCCAACAAGACGAACTTCAGCAAAAGATTCACCATTCTGAACCCGTTTCTGTTCAGAACATTGTGAAAGACTCTCATCAGTAGAAAGTCAGTAAAGTTGCAGTTGATTCCCATTCAGTTCCTTGCACAAGAGCAGACGTACATGCAGATGCAGCAGCTCAGCCTGCACTTCTCAAGCCCATCATCAGACCTTGGGAAGAGCTTGTCCATAACAAGCATAGAACTAGTCTTGGATATGACAAGGATGTGTCCTTTCATATTCCGGACTACACAAAGCCCATCATATTTCAGAGTGCCGGATTCCTGTATGAAAATTCACCTGCAGCTGTTCCAGATCCTGTTCCACTTCCACGACAACAGATTGAGAAATGCCAACACTGTGATCGAGTTGGCCATATGAAAGATCACTATTTTGATCTTCATCCATGCAAGCACTGTGGTCGGCACACCCATTCTTCAGACAGATGCTTTAGAAACAAGCCTCCTGCAAGAACCAAGATTCATCTTGGATGGATCGCTTCTTGGCAATGGGCATCAACAACCAAGAAGATGTTTACGTCACATGTTAGAACTTGTTCATGGATATTGAGCAAACTTGCAGTTGAGTTTTCGCCATCATCTCACCTTGTCCCTGGCAGGGGGGAAAATGGTGGTCATGTACAAGCTTCAATGACAGATCAAGCAAGCCTGAGCCACAATCTCTCATTCCATG
The DNA here is from genome assembly GCA_034641835.2 of Pinus albicaulis. Classification (NCBI taxonomy): domain Eukaryota; kingdom Viridiplantae; phylum Streptophyta; class Pinopsida; order Pinales; family Pinaceae; genus Pinus; species Pinus albicaulis. Next base: position 775,389 of record JAXQQM020071009.1, on the reverse strand, counting down.
TTCAGAGTTGTAGCCAGCAGTTCAAGCGAGCCTGAGCCACAATTCTTCACTCCAGATTCAGAGATGCTGGCAGAGGAACATGGATCTTATGAGCATGCTCAACCGGTTGGTGGACAACCTTAAACCATCATCTTTAGTTGGTGGACAGCCTCTGCCACACGGTGTTCAACCTCCTTCTTTCCAGATCAGGGTCTCTGCCTTTATGAACCTTCCTCGTAAGCCTTCAACCATGACCTTCGTGCCCCGACTGGTTGAGTTCAGAAGTGGCTGAAGCATTCCCGGGTTGTCCAGCTAATCCACAAGGCCTCACAGGTAGTAGACCTCCCTTCTTTTAGGTCGAAGGTCTCCCTTTTTTATGAGGGAAAATTCCTCTAGCAGAAGCTTTCGGCTTCTTGCCAGTTTTGGAAGAGTTCCGGGAACTGCAACAAGTTTTGCGTTCCAGTGTTTGTGGTCATCCTAAAACCACCTCTTTTTCCAACATTTTCAGAGAGTTGATTCAGCCAAGTGCTGCCATGTATACTTTACAGATTTGTATTACAACTCTTTTCTTGGACTCACACATACCCCTTCGGATTAAGGGGGGATGTTGGAACACCTAATCCTACATGGGTAGGTGTGGAATGCGAAAAGCTGTGGAGCTAAATGACATAGAATAAATAAAGTCACCATTGTATTATAAATGTACATCTTTGTATAATGGAAAATAAGAAAGCCTCACGCTTATCTTTCATTGTGTGTTGATTCTCTTGTGTGTGTGTTATTCTCCTCATACACCATGTGTGTGCTTTAACATGGTGTTTAACAGAATCATTTAACCATTAATTTTTAATAATTATATATATTCATTAAACAAATTGTTTTAGATCTGAGAATTTTGTAATTTATAGATTAGATATATGCCTTTTTGAATTAATCAAGATATTTAGAAGTTTTGTAATTTATAGATTAGATAAATATCTTTTTGAATTAATCAAGATATTTAGAAGTGAGAATATTGTGATTCATAGATTAGATAATTGTTTTTTTGAATTAATTAAGATAAATGTCTTTTTGGATTATTAAAGATAATAATTATATATATTCACAAAACAAAATAAATAATGATGAATTATTTAACCATTAATTTTTAATAAGATAATAATTATATATATTCACTAAACAAAATAAATAAGGTTATATATGATTGATGAATTATTTAAACATTAATTTTTAATAAGACTAATTATATATTTTTTCCAATTTCTTCCCATCAACAATTATATATATATACTCATTTGGAGAAATATATATATTTTCCAAGTATTTCCCATCAACAATTATATATGTATAATATTAAAAATTAGTATATATATTTTATTAATGTTTAAATAACACTAATTATATATATTTTCCAATTTCTTCCCATCAACAATTATATATATATATAAAATAAATTATATTTATACTCATTTGGAGATATATATATATTTTCCAAGTATTTCCCATCCACAATTATATATATAATATTAAAAAATTAGTATATATATTTTATTAATGTTTAAATAAGACTAATTGTCAACGTCTTTGTTTGTGTCTTTGAGGATATGGAAGCATTTAAAGGAGATGAATTCTTGAAGTATGTATCTCAGCCTTTGAAGGCTCTTATTTAGGACAACATCATTGAACTGATATTTCATGTGTATCTTTTTGATCAAAATTTCAGAATCTCCGAATACTTGCAGCTCTCTCATTCCTCTTTCTTTGGTGATTTGGTAGTTTTTTAACAAGCTCAGGATTTCAGCTTGATTGTTGGTTCGTTGTCCTAAACCCTAGCTGAAGGTAACTCGTGAGAGTCCATCCGGGGAGTAAATGAGTCCTCCAGCACCCGTAGTCCCAGGGTTTCCTTTGGAGGCACCATCAAAGAAGACTGTCTCTGTTCCTTGCTTCCTCCACTTGCGCTGGAAGATTTCATCCTTGTCTCTTAGCCTCCACTGGGGATTGATTAGGGGTTTGACAACATTTTGATTCCATTGCCGGAATAAAAAGGTCAAGAACCATTTATTTTCCTCAGGGAGTAGCTTTGTTTCAGGTTTGAGGGATTGGTTACTCAGAGTTTAAAAAAGGAAGCCTTTTTCTTTAGCAGCTACAATGGAAGGGGTCCAAGCTATATTATTGAAAATTTGTTCATTCCTAGCTAACCAAATTTTCCAACATACAAAATTGGGGATGGTGATCCATACCCGGGCCCAAAGGGACTTGTTGTTAAAGGTCGTAGGGTATCGATCCTTCCATGTAGAGAAGAGGTCTACTACTGTGATTTTGGAGGGGGAAACAGTGTTGAGGCCATGAAGAGTGAGGGTCCAAACTTTGAAGGTGAAAGGAAAATCAACAAAAAAATGATCAATGGTTTATGGGGCTTGTTTACAAAGAGCACATCTATGCAGACCAGCAATGTTTCTTTTCATGAGATTTTCTTTGGTCAATTTTTTTTTATGCATTCACGTCCAAAAGAAGAAGTTTATTTTAGGAAGAGCCATTAGATCCCAAAGCTAAGTCCAAAAACTAGTAGGATATGACCTTTCTCGTTGGTTTTGTAGAGCTGCGTATCCCTTGGTAGAAGAGTAGGTGCTAGAGGATCCCAAGCCCCAAGAATCTTCAGCAAAATTATGTACCGGTGCAACGTCTCTGAGCTATGTTTTGAGCATGTCTGCCTACTGTAATAATTTCTTTGGAATATAACTTAGTCTCCATGCCGTCCAATTTCCTTCCTCATCCCATTCAGAAATGTCAAATACGCTTTTGATTCCTCTCTCCTTCAGCAAATTACGAATTTCAGCAAGGTATGTGTTGGTTGCAAGGGGTGCATGCCCCATAATCCTATTAGTCAAGAGTTTCACTTTTTTTCCGTTCCCTGGTATTCAGTAATGATGTTGGAGGAAAAATGGAATTCCTTTTTTATAGAGGCTCCATAACTACATGCTTCTTTTGATATTTGTGTCCTGAATCTGCCTTAGCTCTGCCCCTTGGAGATATTTAAACCTCAACGTGCGACTTGCTGGATGGTTGGGGTCATTGTGCATTTGCCACAAGATTTTACAGTAGAGGGTGATGTTTGCATGATCTGGGTTCGTTATTTGAAGAATTCCATTGCGCAGTGTCCTTTTGACAGTGTCCCATTTTACCAGATGCAACTTATGTTGATTTCCTTTGCCACCATGCCACAGGAAATCACGTTTTCTGCTTAGTGTATCTGCCAAGAGGATATACAGAAAGGGAGACGGGGGGAATCCTTGCCTCAATCCCCTCAAGGCTTGATAGTAGCTGGATGGCCTCCCTTTTACCAATGGAGCAATCCAAGGTTTTCTGGTGCATGCTTTAATCAAGTTGACAAACTCCCGCGAAAACCCGAAGGAAAGAAGGACTTCATATAGAAAGGAAAAGTTTACTCTATCGAAGGCATTAGCCATATCCAGCTTGACCAACGTGCCTTTCTCTTTTCTTAGATTGCTGGAGTGCATGGTTTCTTGTACTTGAATAACATTATCCAGTATGTGTCTTCCTTTAACGAAGCCCCCTTACGAGGTGGAGATGAGGCTGCCAAGTAGTGGCTTCATTTTGTTGGCAAGGAGTTTTGCAACAATCTTGTATGAGACATAACAGAGAGAGATGGGCCTAAACCTTTCGAAAGTGCCAGGATTTGATTCTTTCAAAATTAATGCTAGAAAGGTTGAATTGGTGCTACCACCCATCTTCGCTTTTTGAAAAAATCCTTTGATCATTCTGACCAAGTCTGATTTTATTATGTCCCGGCATATCCTGTAAAAATGGATTGTGAATCCATCTGGCCAGGGCGCTTTATCAGGTTCCATGGACCAAATTATTTTTCTAATATCTTCCTCAGTGACCTGCTTCAAAAGGGATGTATTGTCATCCTTTGTAACCAAAGATGGAATTCTGTTGAGGAAATATCTATTATCTTCTTCACTACCCTCATTCCCTTTGCTGTAAAGATTTTGGAAGTGAGAGACAACAGATATTTTGATTTGTTCTATGCCTTTGCAGAGCATCCCATCAGTGGTTGTGATATTTAAAATATGGTTGCAGGAAAGGCAGGCTCTGAATTGACGGTGGAAGTAAGAGGTGTTCTTGTCTCTGGATTCCAACCAAAGGTTGTGAGACTTTAGTCTCCAGTAGTCTTCTTCATTCCAAAAGGAGCGAAAGGAGTTACATTGGGAAAATTTCTCTTTGTCCAATTCAGCAGTTGTCATGTCTTTGGTATCCATTTCTTTTTGAATATTTCGTAGATGTTGCACTAATTCCTTTCTTTCACTGGTGGGTGTAATTATGGGCATTTTGCTCCATTCCTTAAGGGCCTTCTTAGTGATTTTTAACCTTTGTTCCCAAACAAAGCTGGGGGAGCCATTGACAGTGATGGATCAAGCCATGCGCACTGTCTCAGAGAATCCACTTCTTCCACTCCAGAGAGGGCTGAATCTGAACGGAATTGGGCCCAACTTTTCTTCCTTATCCAGTGAGAGGAGGATAGGTTTATGATCCGAGGTGAGTTTTGGGAAAATGTCTAAAGAGATGAACCTTATTTCCATTAGCAGGGTGCTTTGTACTAGAAATATGTCCAATCTTGCCGAGATGTGCTCTGCCCCTGTCCTGTTGTTGGTCCATGTGTATAGCCCTTTCTTTGGTTTGAAGTCCATTAAATACCAATGGAGTATTAAGTCTTCTACCATGTGTATCATTTTGTCCTTGCTACTTCTGCCACCTCTTTTTTCTTTTACTTTCATCACTATGTTGAGATCTCTAGCAATGATTATATTTTTTGGGTAGTGGAATTATATTTTTTGGGGAGTGGAATTCCAAAAAATCATGTGGGGATTTCCAACACTCTTTCTTCTCTGCATAGGTTAACGGTACATATAAATGTAAAAGAGTGAAAGTTAACTTACTTGATATGTGCTTCAACTCGGTGTAGATCCAGTGCTGGGTATTGGATGAATTAACAAGCCTGAATTGATCCTCCTTTCACAGGGTGAAAATTCCTCATGAGGAGCCCCTTGCGCTTATTGCTTTCCCTGCATTCTTCTACTATTTATTTTTACTGATGTCTAGAAGGGCATCCCCTTCGAATTTTGTCTCTTGGAGCAAGAGGATGTCTGCTAGTTCCATTTTCATGAGGTGTTTAATTGCTTCGACTTTTGACGGATTCCCCAAACCTCTGCAATTCCAAGAGACAATTTTCATTACTTACTGTTGGGGGTGGTGGGAACTCCTCCTTTTGGAGGTCTTGTTCTAGTGCTTCTTCCGATTGACATTTATATTATGGGCCGACTTCCTTGAGTTTTTTGTCTTTCTACCTCTTCCTCTCTAGCTTCTATGTGTGACTTTATTCCTATGCTTTTAGTAGGCCTTTCGAGGATCTCGTCCTCCAAGGAGCTGGGTGAATCTATTATTTTCTTCTTGGATATATCTGCATATGACGGTGAAGAGAAAATTTATATGGTTACTGCTTGCTTCCCTTCTCCCTCGTTTCCTTTTTCACTGGGAGAAGGCTTCACTTGGTCGCTACTTTCTTTCTTTATTCTTTTTGCTTCTGCTGCTTTGTTGGACTCTGTGATTTGAGTACCTGCTGTTGCTAAGGGGTTGGAATTCGCAGCTCCTTGATCCTGCCCCACTGGCAAGGATTTGTTTTCTTTTGCCAAGCCTTTGCCTCGGGGTTTCCCTTATCCTGCTTTCTGCACTGTGGTTCATTGATCAATGTTCGCATTTTCTTAGTTCTTTGATGATATTTTTCTTACAATGCCTTGCAAAATGATCATAACTGTGTTAGTGCCGACATTTCAAGGGTAGCTGCTCATAATCTAATTCCTGAATGTGCGTCCAATCAGCGGCGTATAGTTTTATTTCTTCTGGAAGCCCTACTTCCAAGTCCACCTCCACATAGATATGTGCACAAGAATATTGATCTTTTCTCACTGCTTGATCTATATACCTTCCAAGCGAGTTGCCAATGGTTTGCAGAGATTTTTGGTTCCAGCAGTGCAATGGGAGATGGGGAATATGGACCCTTACTGGGACTGTGGAAGGCATGTCTTGTGCTGGATCAAAGTCGGTGGTCCATTTATTTAGGTATAATGCTTTAGGCCCCATGAAGTATGGGTCGTTTCTGAAGATGAGGTTTTTATCTTCCATGTTTTCAAAAATGAATACGAAGAATCCTTTCCCAAAAAAATGACTTTTGATCCCTTGTAAGATGAGCAGAGACCAGTTCCTCTACAATTAGTCCTCCATAGCTTTTGGGAGGGCCAGAGGCCAGTGAACTGGCCAATAAGGCCTCCGTTGGCTAGATTGAGGGTAGATCTGCATGTTGCTTCTACTGGAAACATGACTAATGTAATGCAGTCAAGCTTCTTCACAAATTTCTGTTGCGTCTCGGTCAGAGGTCTCTTGGAAGTGCCTGCAACTAGTTTCCTGAAGGTCGCAAGATTTGGCTGGGGGGGAGTGGGCTCAACACCCCCACCTGCGTCCATGGCTGCTGGAGCGTAGAGAGGGCCGAACAGTCGTGGCAACGCTGTCTAGGTCTGCAGCAGCGGTAACAACAACGTTTTCTCCTATCCATAATTACATATTTTAAAATTAATATGAATATAGTAACATTTAATTTTAAAATTCCACATGTATTAAATTTTTGAAATTATATATATATAGATATATAGATATATATATAATAATAATAAAAATTAGTATATATATTTAATTTTAAAACAAAATTAAAAAAATAGCTCGCGTTCAATAAAAGAAACATATAAGAAACTTAATATGAAGATAATAACATTTAATTTTAAAATTCCACATGTATTATAATTTTGAAATTAGTTAGAGAAAAGAGTAAAATCCACATGATAATTTAAATGTATTTTTCAGAAGTTTAAATGCTTACTCTAACCAAGACACTTCTAAATTAGTTGGTGTCTGTCTCACCTCGACTTTCTTCAATTTCCAAGGTGAGTTGTATGAGCCAGCTATGGGTTCTCCTCTCAGATTTTGAAACGAAGGCCTTAGCCTCGGCTCAATTTCACCCGAGGAAGTGGAATAGGTTCATGGATGACACTTGTGTCATTTGGCCCCATGGTCGAGAAAAGTTAGACCTGTTTCTTGGGCACCTAAATTTTCTGTCAGATTCCATTAAGTTCACAATGGAAGTTGAGGTTAATGGTTGTATGTGTTTCTTAGATATCCTTCTCTCTAGAAATAAATATGGTTCCATTTCTCACCAAGTTTTTCGCAAGAAAACTCACACTAAACAGTGTATTCACGTTAATTCTCATCATTTTCCTGCTAAAAAATTTGGTGTTCTTTGCACTCTTGCTACTCGTGCCTTAAGAATCTCTGATGACAACTACTTGGAGTCAGAAATATCCCATATTATGACCGTTTTTGTAAATAACAGGTATAGTAGATCTCAAGACCTTAAGGCCTTTCAAAAATCCTATAAATGATTAAAAGGAAAATCATCTCAGGATAATCCTGTTTCCAAGGTTCATCTCCCGTTCATCCAAGGGACTACGAACAAAATTGGCCGTGTCTTTAGAAGAAATAATGTCTCCTCTTCCTTCAAGCCTCTGTATACTATTAGAAACTCTCTCAGATTTGTCAAAGACCCCATTGAACCTAAGGAAATGAAAGAGGTTTACATGGTTCCTTGTTTCTGTGGCACTCCCTATATTGGTGAAACAAGTCACTCCATTAGACAGAGAATCCAAAAGCATGAAGCAGTAAAATCGTCAATTCCCATATTATTTTCGTAGACATGACTTAGTGCACAGAGAGGCGGGGGGGGGGAAAAAAAAAAAAAAAAAAATTGAAAGGCATGCTAAGAATTTGAATAGGGACGATGGCTCGAAATTAAGTAAAATTTGGATAGCTTTCCCCTTGAGCTAGGTCTTTGTTCTTTTGTTTCCTTTCCTTTCTTGTTTTTAAGGTTTTATTTCCTTTATTTCTTCCTTTTTCTTCTCTGTCCTTTATTTTTTCCCTTTAACCCCTGTCCCCCCTTTTTCTTATTCTTTTCTGGATCTTTTGGATCATTTTTCTTTTTCTTCCCCTTGTTTTTATTTTTTTTTTATCTTATAATTATTATATTATATAGTTTCTATATAATAGAAATATTATTTATCTTTTAACTCTTTAATTATAATAATTTAATAATTCTTCTCCCTCTTTAATATATATATATATTCTCTTCCCATTTTTAATAATAATTTTTTTATTAATTAACTTTAATAATAACCTTTAATAAAATATTATTCATTAAATAAACAAAAAAATTTAAATTATAAAAATTTAATATTTCCCCCCTATTTTTAAATAAAAAATATTAATCATTTATTATGATATTAATCAAAATATTTTAATTAAAAATTATTAAAATAGCTAATAAACTAATGCATTGACGACTAGTTTTTAAACGATTAATTCTAGGGATGATGCATCTACACTATTTATTCAATGAGATCCATAGTATTTTTCATGTTGTCCTGAGGATGAACCACATTAGTTGGTTTGAAACGTTGACCAAATCCTAATGATGTGATTAATCTGAAAGACATTTATCTAAGGTATCAAATTTTTAATATTTTGTGGGCGGTAATGTAGATTTCTATTCCATTAGCTGAAACTTAAACATGTATGTAGGATATATGATAGTTTCAACATGTACATAGGATATATGATAGTAGATTTCTAGTCCATTAGCTGAACCTTAAACATGTACTTAGGATATATGATAGTTTCAACATGTACATAGGATATTTTATAGTAGATTTTTATTCCATTAGCTAAAACTTAAACATGTAGATTTATATTCCATTAGCTTTATATGATAGTTTCAACATGTACATAGGATATATGAGAGTATATTTCTATTCTATTAGCTAAAACTTAAACATGTAGATTTCTATTCCATTAGCTGAAACTTAAAACATGTACGTAGGATATACATTACTGTCAACATGTACATAGGGTATATGATAATTTCAACATGTACATAGGAATCTTGATAGTTGAAAAGATGGTTTGGCTACAAGTGTTGACAACATTTTTGAAACATCTATGCTATAGTGCTTAGAAAATTAAAACAAATGAAATTTTTTAGGCCTAAAGGCTTAGGAGCAAAATCCTTAGTGCTAGAAACTAGTGGGGTGAGAAGGCCACCACGTTTCTTTACTAGAAACTAGTAGGGGTGAGAACACCACCATGTTTCTTTTCCAACCATGAATAGAGAGTGATAAGGGTAAGCCTCTAGCCTCTCGAGCTTTTATTTGAGCTCCAGTGGTGCCTCCACTTGACCTGTGAGTGGAGAAAAGCTTGTTCCTTTTGGACCTCGATTTCCAAATTCCTCGAGCATTAATGACTGGCTAGTGAGATCTCCCAATGGATAGAGTAGGCAACACTGAGAGTGGAAAATTTAGCTTGAGTGTGACACAACAAAGGTTGGTCTCGATGGCTTGAGAAAGGTGCCATTATATGACAGGGAGACATGAATCTTAGAGCAATATGGCACCAAGGGAAGGGGTGATCTCGTAGAGTGGAGAATCAAAAGGGGTAGAGGACGAACCAACAATGTAATGAATAGAAGCAGATAAATAAATATCATAAGCCTAGAAAGCCACATTCCATGGAGAAAAAGTCGATGTCCCATAAAGCTCGTATGCATCCATAATAGCTATTACCTTCCTTAAATATTAGTGCCAATGTTATGTGATGCATAATGCCAAGGATAAGACATCGCTAGAGCTGGGTGTTCGACACAAGTTTAGACTTTCTCATTGAAACAAGTGGTAATGCTTGCACAGAGGAGGGGAGGCGAATAAGGGCACATGGTTGAGGAAGGAGCGGTAGCTGTCCCACTCGTGTATAGAAAAGCCATTCCATAAATCACCCAATCCAAGGATCTGGGAGTTCGACACAAGTTTAGGCTTGCTCATTAAAACTAGTGGTAGTGTTTTCACATAAGAGGGGAGGCGAATAAGGGAACATGGTCAAGGAAGGAGCACCAATTGTCATGGAAAATCCATTCCAAAAAACACCCAATCCAGGGGGGCATGTCATATCTATATATATATATATATATATCTATATATATATATATATATATATATATATATATATATATATATATATATATATATATATATATATATATATATATATATATATATATATATATATATAAATATAGAGCGAGAGAATAAAGATCATAAGGCTAGCAAGCCACATTCCATGGAGAAAAATTCGATGTCCCATAAAGCTTGTATGCATCCATAATAGCTATTACCTTCCTTAAATATCAGTGCCAATGTTATGTGATTGATAATGCCAAGGATAAGAAATCGCTAGAGCTGGGTGTTCGACAAAAGTTTAGAATTTCTCATTGAAACAAGTGGTAATGCTTGCACATAGGAGGGGAGGCGAATAAGGGCACATGGTTGAGGAAGGAGAGCTAGTTGTCCACTTGTGTATAGAAAATCCATTCCATCAATCAACCAATCTTGGGATCTGGGATTTCGACACAAGTTTTGGCTTTCTCATTAAGACAAGTGGTAGTGTTTGCACATAGGAGGGGATGCGAATAAGGGAACATGGTCGAGGAAGGAGCACCAATTATCATGGAAAGGCCATTCCAACAAACACCCAATCCAGGCGGCATGTCATCAATTATATATATATATATATATATATATATATATATATATATATATATATATATATATATATATATATATATATATATATATATATATATTATATATATGTGTGTGTGTGTGTGTGTGTGTGTGTGTGTGCGCGCAATTTTTTTGTTTTGCAAATTTCATGCTTTTCTTCCTATTCAACGAGGGACAAGGGACAATAGGAGTTCACACCAACTTCATGTTCTTATCTCTCTTCTTCATCTTCTAGGCCTTGCTTTAAGCCTTGGAGGGATTGCAATGGGAAATAATATTTATGATTTCACTATGACAATGATTCCTTAATTTCTTTCAATGGGACATTTCTTATTTTTAACATTAATCAAAGTCACATGCAATATAATCCTTTGTATGCCAATCGTGCCTTGATGGTTTTTCCATTTTGTCAATTTCGCTTTGTCATGCCTTGCAAGCAAGTGGTCCCCCCTTGTGTTTCAACATGTGTTGGGGTGGGTCGACGTCCTTCTCTTCTGCTATGATTGGCGGTCCTTCTTGAGTGTTTCCTCTACTTGAAGTGCTCAACATCATAAACTACAATAGGGAGTTGGTAATCCATTTGCACCCTTGCTCTTCCTTCCTTAGCATTTGTTTGGTTCTCTTCTAATTTTTTCTAGCAAGCCAGGGTCCTATGCATATTGTGTAGAAAAAATCAATTGAGGAAGCCATTTCATGTAGGGTGTGGTCAATCAATATAAGAACACCGATCCATTATCTAATGGTAGCTATAAAACCCCTCAATAACACACCTTTGTAAACTATAATTTTGCAATGATAATGTCATCATAGCCATGTGAGACCTTGTCTCTATGTCTTATCTCAAGCTTCACCTTCCTTTTTCTAGTTTTTTCCCATCACCTTTGCATGCAAATCCTTTGTAAAATAAGGTCATGCAAAGAGTGTCTTATGCAAGTGATGTGTGCTAATCAATGTCCTTCCAAATTAGGGGGTGAGTGTCATCCTTTATAATAAAAATTTTCCTATTGTGCAACCACTCTTTGTCATCTGGAAATGGTCATGATTTCCAATTAGTGGTATTAGAAGTAGGAAACATCACATCCCCAACACCACTTTAGGGCATATGACAATTTAAATCTTAAAGAAAAAAAATTGTGCAAATTGTTTTATGAAATGTATGCGTGTCACAATAAATTGACTCATTATATGTAAGTGTGTCACAAGCACAGCTAGAAATGGAACTAGAAAAAAACCACATTTTATTTTTATTTTTATTAAAAGAAATGGCTAAAGAGGTAATTGGAATAACACTCATCTTTATCAATACAAAAATTTCAAATATACTTTTATAAATTTAATATTATCAATTATTAAATATTTTCTTATAAATTTAATATTAATTCTTCATATATTAAGGAATAAAGGAATAGGAGGTTAGAAATGACAAATCAAGGGATACAAATCCACTTTCATAATACTCTAATGTATAGCCTAAAAAATTCACAAGAAAAATATGATTATCTAAAAATATATGTACTATAGGGGTATATTAATCCCATGTTTATGTTGTTACAAAGATCATCTAAAGGTAGTACTCAAATGGATCTTCTAACTCATGCAACACTCCAACCAATTATTATCAATCTTTAAACATGCCCATGTTTTTGAAATAGCTGCTTTGTAAAATTGTAGCGCTTAAGTTGATCAGATTAAAGGATGATTAGATAAAGAAATGACACCATTCAATGAACCTTCATCTTTAGGAACCCTCCCTCCACTTTTTAAGCCTCCTTTGATGCATCTACTTCCATGCTCAATTCTGTATGTGCATGATATGATTTGGAAAAGGCTTGCACTTCCTTCATTTCATCTACAATTGGTATAAGAGTAATATTTTGAATCTAACACACACCCCTCATCCACTTCATGACTAGAAAATAATCTCCAAATACTTATAGTGTTTCAGTCGCTTTTCATTTACAAATTTTAAGAGACATCTTAATGTTAAGAATTCAAAAAAATTATTGTATTTGTGCTTAGACCTACTTTGTAATTAATGAAATGTATTTATGATAAGTAAAGAACCCCTCCAACACTATGGAAATATTGTGGCCCCTATTCGATTACATCAAAATACCCCAATGGATATCAATTATTAACCATTAGATCCCTTGTTCGTCTTGAAACTCTATCCTTCGACACTAATTTAAATCCTTGGAATAAACCATATACCACCAATTGACTAATATGCCATATACCTATGAATAAACTCGAAATGTTAAATTTTAAGTGTTATTAAATAGGTTGTTATTACAAGAGAACTAACGTCCCATAAAACTAGACAAGGTAATGATCTATAACCTTTTTTTAACTCTCTTTTGCTAACCCATTCCCAAAACACTATTCAATAGTTCCAAGATTCCCTACATTTGATCTACCTATAATCTTCTCAACATTATTCCAAAAATAATATTAATATTATCATTTATTAAGAAAATAAAAATTATACATGTCATCAACTCCTTTTCAATGCCCCTCCTCGAACATTAATATCATTCACTTGTATCCATGATATCACTAATCATATTTGCAAGATATTAGCTAAAAATTATATCAAAACTCTTGGGTATCATTAATAATATTTGCAAAATCTAAGACAAAAACAATATTAAAACTCTTATGTCCTGAAAATTGAAAAAAATCTCATAAATTTGACCTAGAATTTTTCTTATAACTTATCTTAATTCAAACCCTATATTATATTACAGTATAGTCTAAACATTTTTTGATATTGCACAATATGGGCGCAATAGGGGTTTTGAATATATTTATGCAATTTGACTAATAGAAAATTGTAATTTGACCAAAAAATATATAACTAAGATGGAAGCTCAAGATGAATAAACTAATTATGGAGATAGTGAGATTTTGTAGCTTTCACAACAAACTACAAAACCTCGATTTTTGCTACAGAGCACACAACCGCACCATTTGGTTTTGACTACTATATTAAACTAATTCAATGACTAAATCACATAGCATAAATTGAGAGTAGTTTTAAACCCGCACAAAAGAACTCAAGAGATAATTCAAATATGTTTTATTCATTCACAATGTGTTGTTACATACAAGAAATTCAGATATGGGAGTGGAGTCCTCAGAATACTTGCAATTCATATGTTATCACATAGTGATACCACACAACCAAACTTACCCTTTCTAACTCATGAAACAACTAGTCATCTGTCTCCATATTGTGCAGTAGCCAAAACCAAAGCTAAGAGTCCAAGATCCAGAAGCCAAAATCCAAAATCCAAAATAAAAAAGCCAAAAGCCAAAAGTCCTGAGAGCCCAAAATAAAAAAACCCAAAAGCCAAAAGTCCAATTTCTTCCTTGTTCCCACAATTTATTTCTCACACTATTGACATATTCGCATTCCAACTAAAACACGTTGTTTCCCATGCTCCCAATCTCTTCGCATTTCAGAACTAAATTGATTTAATTTGGGAACAAAGAAAATTTTGTAATAAATCCCATTCTCGTAGCACGTCTAGTAGAAATTATCTTATAGCAGCACAACTAAACAACTGTCGATTTTTGTTATTCCAGCAAATCACACAACAATAATATCAATACACAACCCTCAGAGTGTCAACGACTCAAAAGTAGTCGTCACTTTGATGAAACATAGCTACAAGAGTGACAACAACTATCGACTACGTGTATCAACAACTAACATAATAGGGGTGTCAACAACTCAAAATACATGGGAATAACAACACTTTTCTACATTAAAAAATCAAACAGAAACATGTTTTGGTTGATGAGGATTGCCCAAGGCCAAGGATGCTCCTGCCTTATGTTGAGAAATCAATGCTAGTATAATTAGGGTTTGATTCCTCTTCCTTGATAATTACTTGTGAATTATGTTGGCTTCTTTTACTTCTTTATTATATTATCTTTTATCAAGCAATTACCAGATTATGTGTGTACAAATATCACAAGAACAAGATACACAAGATATAGGCACTTAGCTAGGGAAAAACCCCTATCAAGTGGAAAGCCCAGTCAAAAATATTCCTTCAATATTGAAGATGAGATAATCCTAGGCTCTTCAACCTAGAAAAAAACTTCCTCCAATCACCAAGTCAAACCTTCCTTCCAGCAACTTCGATCTAGACCTTTGAAATTGCAGAAACAAAACTTCGATCTATGTAGCAGCAGAATTTTGACCCCAAAAACTTCAACCTCTGCAACTTCGACCCCTGTAACTCGACCCCTACAACTGCAGAACTTCGACCCCTGAAATTGTCCGTAACTTCGTAGAAAAGAGAGAGAGAGATAGCCCAAAAATTTGGTTTTCTTCTTCTCCTGAACTTATTCTTCTTATCTTTGACCTCTAGACTTTTCCTGCACTTTTTCCTTCACATATCGAACTTTTCAAGTGGATGAGAAAATGGATCGAACTGCACTTCTATATATAGCCTTCTTGTGGGTCGAATTGCTCTCATGTAGACCGAATTCATCAGGCAAGGTACAACTTGGCGTGGAGGTGACAAATTACAAATTTGACTCAATAATAATTATTTTTTACATGATTCAAAAGCCCAAGAAGGGTCTCATTAAATGGAAAATGACTCTAATGAATCAATACAAAACCTAGAAGTCCTCAATGGAGACTTTGACCTATAAATGATGACCCAAGCATAAAACCCATGCTTTAATAAGTCATTGTAATAATAATAAAATTTTCTTCTTCATTATTTTGATAAATACATTTCATAATGACTCAAATATGGATATGAAGACCAAACCTAGTTACATTCTTCAACACTCCCTCTTAACTAGGGAGGTATTCATAATGACATAGATATACAAGTACAAGGAATATCTCAAAACACATGAACCGTGAAGAGTTTAGGCACACGCGGTGCCACATACTAGAATTACTAACCACGTCAATCTATCCAAGTGGGGTTAAGATGGACTAAATTTTTCATCTACTCTAGGTACATGTTGACTATGCTTGATCCAGAAACATTAAGGGGATCTCCCCAATATGAAGCCCCAACTAGACCTCACACCATTTGGAGTAGGAGTCCCAAAAGTGGGGTGTTTAATGATATGACTTAGATTGAAAAACACATAGAGTGGTGTACGATGTCTTTGGATAAAGCAAGTGTGTGACGTCGTAGAAATTAAATATGATGCATGAGTGGTTCTAACAACAAAGGGGAAAGGATGTGCGCTCCTTGGAAGCCTGTAATAGTACATAGCTTGAAAGGAACACACGTGCTAAAACTTACATATCACAAACTAACAAACATAATAGTCCACAAGTTAAAGGTGATGAGTTACAACATGAGCACACATTCAACCAGATTCGTACAAATGCAAAAGGAATAGTTCATAAGCATATGCATAAGTTAAACAACATACACTGCTAACATAACAAGAATAATCCTACTTATAAATAGAACATGACAAACCACATAGAGCATGAAAAAATTACATTCATACATAGAACATGAAAAACCACTTGCCCCAATAGTGGAACAAGAAGTCAAGAACACCTACTCCTACAAAAGATATATAATCCCTCTACGCTTCGGAGAATCCAAGGCTAACACAAAACTCCCAAGCCCTTTCTAAGCCTAAGCGTAGCCAAAATCTTGGCTCCCAAAAGTTTGTTACAAGAGTTATGAGGGTGTATTTATAAGCAAAGGGGGGTGACTCTTGGCATGCCCCCTTTGTGACTCTTGGACTCCCCTCATGACTCCTCAAATTACATATGAATCTTCATATTCCATTATGGGCACACATAATTTCACTTATACAAGAATTACAAATAATATTAAAATTTCTTTTCGTACCCATAAAAGACATCTTGACAACCTAACAAGACAAAATACTATGATGCCGATGTTGGGGTGAACTCAAGCTGGGCATCTTGTACTTGGTGTCCCTCGGTGACATACTCATGCCAAGCTTGGTACTATGCGATGGTCTCCCCAAACTGTGAGATAGTGTTAGGGTAGAAGCATACTATCGCCTCCAACGCATCCAAGTATAATCTCTTGGAACCAGTCTTCAATTCTTCCTCAATCGGGTGCAGCATTGTTTTGATCTAAACTGGGCCACCGATGTAGATATGCAAATTCTGTATGTTGATCTCCATGTCCTCTCAGGTGGCCATCTTCTCCAACTGATTCAGGTACTGATCAATCTCCTGTCAGACTTTTTGTTTTCGTTTAGTATCAATGAGTGTACCAACTAATAAGATCCGGTGTGTTCTCACCATGAAATCCAAACTGTTGTATATCCATACATATGCGGCCTGAATGTTTCTATTGAATTGTAGGTTTTAACCCTGTACATAAATTATCTGCAAACGAATCTTAAAAACAAAAAATAAAAAATTGCAAAAGCATAAAACATAAAACAGATATACACATAGATTTTCCCTTGGATCCCAAATCAGGACAACCAGCTTGATTTTTCATTATGTTCCTTTTATTGTTACAACACATATATATACATGCCTAAGCATACATAAACTCCAATCCATTAAACCTTGATTAGAACATAACCGTAGTTCCCTTGACCGGATCTACAAAATACCAGGGGTTGAAAACCATGATGCCCCAAAACCATGTGCAAACCCATGCACAAAACAATGGGCGGGTCCGCCCACCGAAAAATAGGGTCCAATTTTTTTTTCCCGAGGCAACGCCCTGGACCTTGAATAGGGGGGTTTTTGCCCCACCTGTGACCCCCCTGCTATGCCTGGTGCAATGTACAAGGGGGGTTGTCGCCCCCCCAATGACCCCCCTACGCGTGACTAGTTGTGGAAAGAATATAACACATACCCAACATGAATGAGGCGAGCTACTCGTTGTTGTAGATCAACATCCGAACTTTGATTTTCTCTAACTCTTCCCGTGACTTCACCTTCTTCACCAATGTAAGTAGTGCAGCCTTGTATCACATTGTCTACTCATGTACGACGAAGATGGAAGTCTGTATATTCTTAAGGATCCTGAAAAAATATTTTCTCTGCTGTTGCAATTCATTTAAGTGGAAAACTGCCTTATGTACGGTCACAAACTCCTCATAAAGGTCCCTGATAGTGTCTCCAAGTGTGGATAGTTTGTCAAGTATCACTGTTCTTATCTCCTCACGATAGACTTGTGCAGAAGGTGCATCCTGTGCTACTGCTCAGATTTTTTCATTCTCTTTCCGAAGTTCCTATATGTTCTGCGCCAACTTCTTGTTCTCGGCCACCAAGCACTGGGTGTTATATCTGGATGCTCCTGCAAAGGCCCAACTAGAATCATCAATTGCATTTGGATTCCTATTGGTGTTTTCCATAATCACCCTCTCTCTCATGAATGCAGGTGATGCATGATCATCCAGGAAGTGATTTATTCACGCTTGTAAAATATTCTTTTGTAGTTCATCAAATGATAGATTGTACACATCCATGATCAAATCATCATCAAGGATAACTAACTCCCGTTCCTCTCTTGGGGATTGCTCTGCGGCTGAAGGTGGTGGATTCTGAAAGGTGGCTTGAGGTGTGCTAGGCATCAGGTCCACATATTCATCTCATGGCTCCTATCTCACTTCCATGTCTGTGAGTTCAATCAATGCTCTAGCTCTTGAGAAAACTCCTGTTCCTGCATCTGTTCACTCACTCCTTCTATTGTCGGCTGATCCTGTATATGTTCTTCAACCTGTATAGTTGTTGTCTCTTCTACCATAACACCTTTCCTTTCCTCCTATTTTAACTTTTGTCTCTCCTCTTGTTCTCTTCTTCTGAGCTCCCGTTCTTGCTTCAACTCTTTCTCTTCTCTCTGTGCTCTTTGCACTACTTCTTCTCAGTATTTCTTCTCTCTCTTTCTCCGCTCTTCTCTTTGCTGCCTCTGTTCCCTCTTTGCTTCAATTTACAAAGCTACCTTCTTAGTGAGAGGATATGCTTTCATTTCCAAGCTTTTTTCCTCTTCTACATTGTTAGTTACCTTACTCTTTCCTTTAATGTGCACAGGACCACTGCCTGTTATTGGTGCTTCTTCCTAAATTGTTGCCGCCTGCGAAACAATTTGAGAAGTCCCATCCATACTTGTCTGATCATGAATTCAGAAGGAGTTATAACAGTTCTTCCATGGTTCCTCCTTTGGCCACTGATATATCCTACTGACTCAGTTGAAGTAAAATCTCGCACAATGGTCTTTGCAAATTTCCATCGGATCATACGGATTGTAACTCTTTGTGCCGAACTCAAATATGACTATGGATTTCCCTTCGACATCTACGACCTTCAGATTCTTAATCTCATATAATAATACCCGTAAAGGAAGAGTTGGCCATGGTGCCTTCTTCATCCTATGCAGTGCTGCTGACAACCCTATGGATATATGATAAGATACCTCTTGCATGACAAGTTTTTTGGTGACATATATTGGAAAAAGAAGTGGTGAATTTTGCCCACAAAATAATCTAATCAATGTGCCATTCGGTAAGGCGAACCATTTTGAAATTTTTGATATTGCCTCCATAGCTGCTTGTGACATGCAAGGTGGGTCCTCCTAAAAGATAAGCCTGTAAAGCAGGATGATGAAGTGATAAGTAAGATTCTCCATGAATCCGTGATAATTGAAATCTGAGAGTAGCTTGCAATAGATATGTAAGAAAATGTCTCTCGATGTCCATGTACAGTTCATGCCAAGGAACTGATTTTGCACATAAATTTAATCCAGTAAGTATGCATACATGTAGAATCATGCTTGCTCGCCCTTTGGTGGATTGTGATCTTGTGTCACATGGAATCTCAGCTGATGAGAAAAAATATATGACCAGTTGAACAAATTCCCCTCATTCACTACCTAGTTCAACAAGATAGCCCACCCATCAGGAAAGGTCTCTGTGTCTGGTTGGACATAGATTCTACAAGCTAGTATGACCAAAATATGATAGGCTTTCTTGAGTGATTTTTTCTTGTACATGTGGGTTGGTGTCTTCCTGAACTTCGTTGGCTCCTTCACCCATCGCTTAATGATACCTCTTGGGTTCATGTAGTTGTGAGTTGAATAGAACAATGAGTCCATGCTCTTAACTGGCACAGGAAGATGATACATCTCCTTGAAATATGCTTCTAGGAATGTAGCAAGCTTCTGCTCGCTGGTGTTGATAAATTTCATAGTTTTCACATCAATGTTTGAGACAACCCAACTGATCACATTCGCGCATGGGAAGGCTGGATACCTGCATGCAACCTTGTAAATACCTGACTGCATGATCATTGAGACGCACCTGTCGATCCTCTAAGTCCATTTGAAATTCCTTTATGAAATAATATTTGATATGTTTCCATGTCATTTTTTATCCCTTCTCTATGAACAACTGAGCATCCACATAAACTGGCAAGTTAACCAAAAAATTATCAAATACTTCCCCAGTACTTATTTCAATCTTTTCATTTGAGACAAATCTCTTTGATTCCATTGTGAAAGTGACTGTTGGAGAGATGATCAACAACTGCTGTACCTGTGGGATAGAAAAAACACTGACGACAAACAAATATTGGTTATAAGAAAAATGATTTTCAGGACATGTTCAAGCAACACGCCGGGAAACTGACTGGAAGGATGGGAAAATTATTGGTGGGAAGAGGGTTTGAATTGATTAGGGAAAATACACAATACGTAGTCCCAATAGTCAGGGTCAAAGCTTGTGGCTTGAGATTGCGCAATGCATAGTTCAGTCTGGGTAGTGAGCCGGGAGAGACTGCGCATTACGCAGTCTCAGTGGCCAAGGATGCTGGCTGAGGCTTGGCACTACGCAATGAATAGTGAGGCCATCTTGTACTGTGAATTGTGCATTTTCAGAGGCCAATCTCTAAGCTTGAGCCAATAGATTGTGTAATGCCTAATTGGGAAAAGTGAATTATGGCCAAGGGAAAAGATGATATGCCTAAGGGAAGTGTGAAAAATGAGAAAATATGAGAGATGGTGAAGGATTGAGTGAAAATATGACTAAGTGTTGATGAAAAAAGATAAATTGAGTGCAGAAACTGAACAAACGAGAAGTGAAGGAGATCAGTGAGGAGAGTCGCCGCAACGACAACCATTAGTGCAAAAATATAGAAACCGATGCGACACTTGTGAAAGGTAAATGAAAACTTGAAACAACACTTCTTCAAGCTAAAGCAAGTTAAAATTCCAAAATTCATGCAAATAAACAAACAAAACAACACTCATGCAAGAAAAATGGAAAAAAGATACGGAAAAAAGCGACTAAAAGCGATAAATGCAAAACTCATCCAGAAAAGTGACGACGATGCACCGAAGGTTCCTTGATCTCCTCGGGAATGCTAGAGCTCCAAGATTGAATGTGAGAATGAGCTATAGGGGTGCGTATTAAATAGATTTGAGAAATTATGGTTTATGACTTGCATGCCACAAATGAAGGAAAAAGCAACACATGGAGACAATTTCCAAAAATATCAAGTGTGCTTCCTTCGGGGTTAAAAATAGATCCCTAAATTTTAGGAATATTTTTTTTTCTTTTATTCATTTTCCAGAAAAAATTTCCATGCACATCACTGGGAAGGATTGCGCAGTTCCAGAGAAATGACAACTCCTATCTCAGTGCACTTTGTAGTTTCTGAGCTTAGTGAAGGGTTGCACAGTTTCTGGGCTTCCTGTCATGACTGCACAATTTCTGAGCTCAAGGCTAGGCTTTCAGTCATGACTGCACAATTCTCAACATCAAGGACAATATTGGCTCCATGAATTACGTAGTTTCTAAAGGCAAGCCCAAAACTGTTGCACAAGGCTTGGACAAGAAGTTAGCTTGTGACTTAGAAATTTTTTCAAAGTGAAGAGCAAGTAAACACAAGCATAACTGAAAGGTAAACAACAATTAAAGAAAGGATACTTGATAGCAGTTCAAGGTAAGCTCTTGTGAAGAGAAGTTAGGCTTCAAAATCTAAGCAATGGTAAAATTTTGGAGGGTGGTTGTAGTCGCTACAATGTAGAAATTATAAAATATGCATGTATATCTTGGATTCACCCAATCTAACAATATGCTAAAGTTAATTACTGAATCACTTTGAAAAATAATTTGTGGAATTAAAAACACAATCGCCAATTACATGAAGCATGAAGAAATATCAATCACACACAACACAAATAATTTCCTTGGGAAAGATTACAGCTAAAAACCCCACTATCTTATATTATATAATATATCATGGATCATGAAACAATTAAATACAAAACTCTTCTCACAAGAGCTCTCAGTACATTAGCTAATTGTCTCACATTGTCAAACAAAAATTGGCAAGTTCCTTGTCCAATTTATTGTCTCTAGATAGCTTGCCTCCACTGCGCAATCCCTGACGGTAAAGAACCGTGAATAATGGATGCCTTGCCTGCCTTGATGATATGAAAATGAATGCTAGTTATTGCTATGCTAGTTTCATACCAGATGTAAACTTTTCTTTGCATTGTTTTACTTATCCTTCATAGGTTTGTTTATGAGCATGTGATTGTCAAACAATGTACTTAGTGAAATTATGAGTTTTTTCATAAGCTTAAAAATCATAATTTTAAATGATAGAATAGAAGCAATATTAAAACAAAACAAATTCACATAACAAAGCTTAACACACATAATTTTGATAAAGGAGTTCACCCCTCCTAGGCTACATCTCCTTGGTCCGGCTTCATAGTGTGGGCCTTTGTATTAGCTTCAAGTGTGCTCAAATTTCTGTTAAAAGCTTCAAAACCTCTTAGAACCTATTCCAATGAGTTTAAAACATCATAATCTCCCAAAAATGACTATTTGTTTACTGAATTTGCACTCTGGATGCTCTGGCAATGACCCTAACACCTGGTGGCCCTGACCTTAAAAAATATTCAAGTGCACTAAGACACCTATAGATGACCTTTTCTGCCTCTAAAACCTGCTCCATTGAGTTCCCAGCATGCCAATTAGCCTAGAATGCCTCTTTCTGAGCTCTGTTTGGGCGAAAATTGCTTGAGTTATGACCAAAACTGCTTTTGCCCCAATTTCACCTCTAAAACTGGAGGAATTGCCAGTTAACTTTCTAAAATTAGAAAATTTCCATAAATGGCATGCCCTCCTAAAATCCTGCCAATGTAATCCGAAATTATCTTAGTGGATAAGCGTGTTTAATTATGGGATAAGTGCTGCTTAATGTGATAAGCACATTTAGCGCTAATCACGCTTTACCATGGTTAAACCACGTTTAAAATTTAATTGAACGTTTTTAATAATCCCACCAGTTCATTGGTTAAGTGCTTGGTTCTAGGTTCTGGCCATATGGGGAGGGGGCTGGTCCCCTGCAACCCCCAACTTTCGAGATGTGTTTATTCAAATGTAAATGACGAACATAGTGGGTAAGAAACACTGGGCAAAGGAGATGGTAAGACGTGCAGCTAGCAGGCAGAAGGTCGTGGGTTCGACCCCCACTCCGCCATATAAATTTTACTCGAATTTATAATAAGACTTCGCCGCCATGCTTAGACCTGCCTCTAAATTTAAGCCTTCGCGAAATTTGTTAATGGCGTCCTCCAGATTTGGTTAACTCCGCTGAAGTGGGCTCAAAAAATTATATATATATTAAAATAATGTCAGCATAAAGTCTAATGTCCAAACCTTAATATAACTTGATATTTCGACCCAAAGGTTGGAGAGGGCCCACCAGAGAGGACACGTGGTGCCCTCTGGTTGGGTTTTACTCCAACACCTAAAAAAATTTCAAATTCCAATTATCATTGGATAATTTCTCTCTTCACAAACCCATCTGACGAATCTAAAGATGACACTTGTCACAGTGCCATTGGCTGCAATCTGGAGAATATTCCTTGCAATGCTGACTGTACCTGCCACATCATCACTGTACCTGTTCTACTCCTTTTTTGCATGTTTTGGAAAATGAACAACAGACAATAACTCAGTCATACGAACTCGGATTTTTATGAAACGAGTTGCGTCAGAATCACGGCGAGGAACTCTATCCAGTCGTCTAGGTTTGAAGAAATTTTGAGCAATTTCAAATTTTTAGCTAAAAATTGAGCCTTAGATCATTCCTCCCCACTAGAAGCCTTTTGGACCCCAAAAGATACTATCAATTTTTCAGCAAGTGAGGGTACAAATCCCTCACTTTTGCAATCTCCAACCATTTTGCCTTTGAAGGATTCTGACCTTTGAGTCCAACTCTAAGGTATTCAACATTCCCTCTTCTTGAAGTTCTGATTCTTCTATCAAGTATGAGATCTTGCTGAAGTTCATCAAGGTATTCTGGTGAAAAATCATCTATTGATGGAAACAGAACATGCTCTCCTTGATCATCAATCAAAAGAGGCTCAAACAATCTCAAATTCTCAACATTAACGACACAATAAATTTTCATATAAGGAGGAAAATCTAGCTTGAATGAATTTGTACCAATATTTTCTAGAATTTTAAATGGACCATAATGGATTGGTTTGATATTTTTACCTTCCCCTTGCAATATTTCCTTGCTTAAGTACAACCAAACTTCATCACCCACTTGGAATTTGTGATCAACCCGATGTTTTTCATGCCTTGCCTTGTAGCTGCTTTGACTCTTTTTAAGTTGCTCTTGCACTCTGTGATGTACCAACTGAATTTTCTCAATGAAATTTCTTGCTTTATCTATGTCACTATGTTTGTCTATAGCAACATATTTCTCAAAGATAAATTCCAATGGCGATCTTGGCAAGTAACCAAAACATGCCTCAAATGGCGATGCATTTGTGGAAGAATGTTTTGCCCAATTGTATGCATGTTGTATGTAGTGTAACTGTTCATCCCACAACTTGGGATGCTTGCTACAATATCCTATTAGAAGATTAATAAAAATTATGTTTACCGCCTCTGTTTGACCATCTGTTTGTGGATGAAATGTTGTACTTTTCTTCAACTTTGTGTCCATCATGTCCCATAATTTTGACCAAAAATTCCCAAAAAATCGAGAATCTCGATCACTTACAATAGAAGTAGCGTGTTAGTGTGCTTGGCGCATGAATGTACCAAATCACACTTGCTTAAGAGGGGTGGTTTTCCTTGTTAAGTTATTGGTCACAGGCAGAAAATAGATGGAGTCAAGCAAGTTAGTGGAACATTTGAAAACGTAAACATACTAGATAGATAAATAACATGCATATTCAAACATAAAAAACTAAACTAAAACTAAAAAAAATAAAAAAAAAGCTCTAAATAGAGTAAAAAAAATTCAATAATCCAAACGAAAATGCTTATGTCCCCTCTTATTGAGTGCTAGTAGGAAACAGGGATGAAATTTTAACCCACTTGCTAAGGGGCCCTTGGAACTATGGAGGTCCAAGTCCCAATGCAAGGATGTATTTACTTCCGAGCTACCTTGGCACAAAGTCTTGTGCTCTCTACTATGGTAGATTGGAGTTGTTGAATGGCCAATAACTGAATCCCCTCTAACTCTGCTCTGGATCACACATTGTTGGTATTGCTTGGGGAAATTCTGGCCAGCATAACAATTTGCTCTCATATTGTTCATCTCTTGGTGGAATTTTATAGGAGAATTCAAATCCTCCTTCCCTCTCTTGGTACATTGTGGATGGTTACCCAAGCGAGGAGGGCGATTCCGTTATGTGCCACATTTATTCCATTGTGTGCTCCCTTGAGGTCCTAAGGAGGCTTGGGCGGCTATCCTTAGTCGGCCTCAAGTGCAGGATTAATGTCTTGGAGTGTGCCTTGTGGTCCCGGAAAGTGACTTCTGCCACTTTCAAGGCCGCACGGATTTTTGAGGAAAATCTGCACAAGGCGTGCTTATCAAATAATTATGCGCACAAAGGCGCCTTTAACTAGTTCCTTCTGTGCGCAATTTGATTTTTCCTTTTAGACCTTAGATATTTTTAAATACTTCAGATTCTCTAATGTCTTTCAGTCCTGTAAATCCTTCTACCTGACATTAAATAATGTCACCTTTGCTTGTCCAATTTTCTAGTGATAACAATTTCCCCTTAATGTGTGAGGTCTAGGAAGAACTGTATAGCCGAAATACATTATAGTTTCTTTTCTGTGTACTGTGCGGAGAGAGAGAGAGATACTTGCATGTAGCTCAGAGTTGAAGACACCCTGCACTGGGTCGAAGAGTGACCATGTCCCATGGGATCCCTAAAAGTAATGGTATAATACAATATATACAAATTTTCTATGAGGTGGGCATGTCCCATACTCGTGATGCTTTGGCTAGTTAAACAAATCTATTCGACATACACAAATTCTGTCTGTGTCAGTAGTATGGTAGTGATATGTTGGTTGATGATGACGACTACTGATGCCCTCATGGGTGTTTTTTATTTGACGATAGGTGGAATGCGGTACCTATATGCATGAAGTTGGTATGGCATATACATTTGCATTGTACGCATAGGCGCTGGCCAGGACCTTCCCGTGTAAGCATTGCTGAAAGAGACACTTATAAGGGCACGGGTCTTCAACGAATTTAATTGAAGTGCAATGGTTGTAAGGTACGATACCATCTTGACATGAAATCTTGTGTTGTAGTCGAATGTCAGGAGGATCGATGACATATGTGGGGAATGATATATCCTAGAGTTCCATCCGAGGATGCCCTTTTTGTGGAGAGGGGTGATCCAAGGTACCGCTTCCCTTTTGGAAAAGAGGTGTTGATGTCGACAAAAAAGAAGCCTCAACCAAACGAGGGGGTCATTGATATGAAGGATTAGGATCTTGGATGTGATGGGTTTAAAATAGGCATGATGGAGAGGGGTGACTGAAAAATGGTGAATTTAGTGGCCCAAGGTTGGAGTATGAAAAGCGGTTTGGAGGTAGTCATAACTATTTCTGATGGGGGAAATCCCTGTAGTCAGTAGGACTTCCAGGGTGGGTATAAAGTAGTTATGAATGTCATGGTGGATTTTACGTGAGGGTGTGATACTCCGACCAAGGGTGACCAAGGAATACTGCCATGGGAGAAAAAATGAATGGGTGGGTGGGGGACATAGTGCGCCGTTTGCGGTCTTTGTACACCTACCAAAAGAATAAAATAATAGGGTTTTGTTTGTACAGAACACAGATACGGGTGCCCAAAAAATGAAAGTGTTCACTCACTGATGATGCGAGGAAGGTGTTTTGCTGAGGGTGGGGCCCCCATTGTTTGGTCTCATGGGTGAGGTTGATGAAGCAGATGAAAAAATGTCGCATATGGGTTATGCTGATGGAGGTTTGGTAGGCCAAATGTGAGGCGCGGTAGTGCGCTTTCAATCTGCTTGCACAACCTGGTCACCCAGGAAAGGGGTTTTATTTTGATATTGTAAAACTTGACCTAATGCATGGTGAGTGAATGGGCACGAGGTGCTTCCCGGACTACAGTGGTATGGCCATGGAATCATTATTGTTTGTGATATATGGTCTACTTTGGGTGATGAGCGCCATGGAGGGGAGGCTCTACCGACCAACGAGGATGCTTATCATGTGCAAGGTGAGGTGATGATAAAAATGGTCGGGTGTTTGGAACCTATGGTTTATTTCTGATGGATAAATGATTTTAGGATATCCAGATTTTTTATGGGACTCTATCATGTTGGGGGTAGAACGATACCTACTCTTGGAACTTTCAGTGGATGGAGCTTTGGATGGTTTTCACATTACCTGTAAAAAAAAATACCCCAAGTAAAATCATATTATTTATTCAAATATTATTTAAAATACATGTGCTTAAAAAAGAAGACGAGAGAGGGCATACCTGCCGGCGCTGAAAAAATATTTTTTTTCGGGGGTGTGAATGTGTGGCACCACCCTTGGGCGTTATGGAGCGCTGCTTTCGGTCCAGGGATTGGGCCTTCTGAGCTCTCGTTATGCTCCTCCAAAGTTCTTGAAAAGGGAAACATATAGGTGAATATGGCTCAATTCAGTTCATTTGTGTCTGTTTGAGTGTTGAGAGGTCAGAGGCTTTTGCGGAGCATTTCTTGCCGTTGCGGTCATATTGAGCACCCGAGATTAGAGATTTTTTAGCCAAGTAAGCTCCATGACGTCTTTCCATTTAATTTTTTTAGTGTACTAGTGCCGGGGTCCGTACAAGATGGGTTTGTATGGATTCTAGGTCAAATTTTACCTTGACTGCGTAGGTGATCAAGGTACAGGAGTCAATCTTGCGCACATAAATTGGGTTTTGCGCGCATTGAGCACGCTTGTCCTAGCTTTAGGTTTGCCTTTGGAATGTATGTATGAAGGACATATGTGCCCTCCTTGTGCCTATCTGAGGAACAGACGCGTAGAGAGCTGAAGCTATTTTTTGTCAAAATTTTTGGAATTTTTGTCTGTTTTTAGTATTTTCAGTGTGGCTGATGTGTTCCTATTTTGTTGATAGGATGTTGTGGAGGGAGAGGGATTGGACCGATCTATATGCTGCCTTAACTTTCAATGGTCATGCACGCTAATAGTTGGCATGATGGGGTCTCAAATTCCTGAAGAATGACCTTGTTTGATCGCATGATCAACTTTTGTGCTACCTGATTCGATGCTGGAACAAGCAACACAAGGTGATGGTGCTACGTGGGTGCAACCTTGCTATCTATCCCAAAAAATATATCTATTTCGTGACTGGGTTGTTGGCTCAGGGTGAGGCACTTCGATATCTACTTCCCTCTGGGAGGGTGGATCTTGAGGCATTTTCAAAATTTCATTGTGGCGAGGTGCCCCTTACGGAGGGGTGCATAGATATTGCGACAATGACAGACTTATCCAAGTGGTGTGCTCTAGAAGCTATTGTGTGACTTGTGGGGTCATCTACTCCTTATCAAGCATACGGTCCGCAGATCAGTGTCTTGTGCCGGCTGAGGGCCGGGCACTTCTTTGACTTTTCCCTTTTCTGTTACGACGAGATGTTGGCACAAATTTCCAAGGTCTGGGATGGATCGAAGCTGTTTACCTATGACAACATCCTATGCAACATCATGTATGAGTGGGTGGTGCTACTAAGACCTACGGTGGTGGTGCGTTCTTGGGGGACACATGAGCCTCGCATGATGAGGTGGGCTCCCCTGATGCCTCGAGGAGGTGGGGGTAGGGTGGGGCGTTACTGGAACACCACCACAAAGGCTTTGTTTGAGGCCAACCTTGAGATATTCCTGCCATTCCATTATGTAGGGATGGACTTTCGGGGAGATCCAAACATGGGTCTTCCTGCTGGATACACTTGCGGGCCAGCAGGTATGTCTTTGTGTTTTCTGCATTTACTTGAGTATTTATATTTATATGTGTATTATGATGACATTGACATAGTATTGGTTACTCTTGAAGATGTTGGTGAGGTTGTTCATCCTGTGGCTCCGTTGGTTGGGAACCAACCGAATTAGAGACCTTGAGGAGCTTGCGGGGGGTAGGGAGGAGCTCCTGCACAGCCTCTAGGTGGAGCACCAGGTGGTGAGTCTGGCCCCTCAGGGGAGTGTAGCAGCTCGATCACTGCTGAGATTGCTGCTGAGTGAGCTCGTGCTGATGCGACAAAGGCTCATGTTGTTGAGCTGACCGAGAAGGTGGCAACTTTAGAGGATGCCTGGGGTTAAGTGGACCACTTGACCTATAGGATTCCTACTCGAGGCTTTGTGGATGACCTCGAGGATGTATGGTTGGATACCTTGATGGTTTGAGAGAGGGGCTATCGGCCAATGTTACGTCGAGTGGTGATCTCTGTGTTGACGACAACTCTAGTACTGGTACCAGGAGCGACAGTGGGTCTAGGTGCCCCACCTGGGGGAGCACCGACCTAGAGTATTTTATACACAGGGAAAGCACCCGTTATGAGGATTCTTCCCCTATTTTTGTCGACTTATATGTGTATCTTTTGGGATGACCTATGGGTCAGAGACACTATTTTTTGTACTCAGACACATAAATTTTTGGTATATTTATGTGAGAGATATTTTTTGCGGCTCTACATGGTATTGGCTCAGGGGGTCCTTACCCAGGTTCAGAGTTAAGGTTTGCCAAAAAACCCCTATACTACTGGCCCTTTCAGTAGTGACCCTGCTTGCGCAGGTCAAAGTCTCACCCGAAGCAGTATGGGTGGGTGCTGGAACCAGGTTTCCACACCCTGGAAGAGGATGGGTAAGCCAAGCAGAGTTGCATCCGACTGGATAATGACTAGATTGCCTATCCCAACACCGGATCTATAGATACCCTTCGCATCGATGTGCATAAGGTCAAATATAATTACTGTACCCAACAATTATATGTATTTAACCCAGTAGTGCGGTATTACAGTTATTCTCATAAAACAGAACATACTAGATGCAGAGGAAACACTTCGCACAATACTTTCGCAGATTAACACATAATATGCATAACAAAGCAATTATCAAAGATTCATATCAGCAGTACAAATACATTTATCTACAAAACAACCTTACTCATTCATTAATCCTTCAGTTCCTTCTTACAATACCCAACCCCAACCTGCTCACATAGCAGCAGGGTCCTCACATAGCTGGACGTGGGATCTCTGCACACACAGCCAACAAGAGTCTTTTCCCCTAAACCCAAACAGATCTACTAAGCCACACTTTGCATCAATATCTCCTTATCTTTCTACCTTACAATCAAAATGTTCCTCTATTTATAACAATATAGCCTAATATTTCCTATGGTTCTCAAACCATGGTTTGCGGATTCTAGGTTTACCCTTTGACCCATTACAATGCTTTCGGGGCTTTGACCCACCCCAAAACCCCTATGCTAGACTAGTTATAATAAAAAATATACAAAATCGTACTAGTTTCGTAACTTGTAGGAGACCCTGTTCCAACAGTCCCCCAACACAATCTTGTGACTCGTCTCGAGTCCTTGTGGTGGTGTGTTGTATTCCTGCGCACAGAGGTCATTGAGGGCTGCGATCATCGGAGGTAACACTTCTTGACTCTGAGCAGCAGCACTCTGGGCAATGTCTACAGGCTTCTAGGAGGTCAGTCCTTTAGTTTCCATGGTGACACTCTCTAGTGTCTGAGTTAGTCGCTTGATCGCGCCATCTACATTCTGTGAAATCTAGAGGGCTACGGTAGCCCAAGGCTTCAGACGTTCCGCAATGACGTGCTGCTTGCACCGGAGTTCCTCAATCTTGTCCTGGAGATCATTGATGGTCTTTAAACATGCCAGGCACTGTGCAGGCACCAAGGTTGACAACATAGCTTTGATCTGCTCTAAAGCTTCTTCTTTCTGCTGTAAGTCCTGATTGATTTTTCAGAGGACCAGATCGCGCTGGACCTTAGTCCAGAGTTGCATGGCTGATTCCAAAAACTGGGCACCTTGAGCTATCTATCTAGAAATAATGTTAGTTGCTTCAGTTACTAAGGCAGCGTGCTGGGCGCATACTTCCGGAGGCGTTTCAGGCTGCAGTTTGGCTTGTAAGTCAGTGATTTGTTGCTCCAGATGCATCTTGACGATGTGCATTTCCATCCTAGATGATTTTAGTGCCACAACCAATTTTTCCACTTTAGCCCGAGGCGTAGCTGCAGCCGAGATCTCATCTGTGACCTATGTGCAGAGCTGGTGGATCACTGTTTCAAGCTCTACCTCCTGTGAAACAGCGAGGAGCAAGTCTGTGGCATGCTGCGTGATGGTATGTTCGGCCGTACCAAGCTGTTGGTGTATTTTCTGGTCGCGATGGGTAATCTCCTAGAATATAGCATTGTGGAGGCCTTGTAAAGCTTCTTGGGGTAGCTTAGCCAAGTCCAATTGGATCCCTATTCCTACTTGGATCTGAATTCCTACCAGGGCAGCGCTAGGGATAGAACAGAGATGACTTTCCTCTGTGTCTAGTGTTGGACTGCTAGCTACCAAAAGATTTCGTGCCTGGTCGACGCTGTGCTGCAGCGTATCTGTTTTTAACTAAAGGGCGCGAACCTTAGTTTGGATGGTGTCGAGCGTAGCCTTCTGCAGTGTCTCGATGGAAACCCACTTATATTCTATAGCCATCATGATTTTGTCTGCAATTTTCTCAAGGTCACCGTTAGTTAGTGTGAACGTCGCATCGTATTCTGTGCAGAGGGCCCGCTGTTTCTTTCGAGATCCTGGTGTCAGTTCACCTGACTACTTCATGCCGTGGGGAGGGGTTGTATCTTTGTTAGACCCTACCTGAACCTTAACCGCGGTGGTCTATGGTGGCTGTGTGTATTTTTTCATGGAAATTTCTGAGCCCGTTCGGCTGGGCTTCGTGGTCTCCCCACGAGTGGCTGTGATGCCCTTTTTCCAGGCAGGGGGCCATAGCGAGATCAACAAATCAATTTCTTCATTTGATACCATATATGGAAGTGCCATCCATGTCTTATTTTTGAGGGTGAGGATCTGAATATGGTGCATGGTGACTTGGAATGTGGCAACACTTTTTTATTTGTCATATATCGTCAGGGATAGCTGGGATCGGGAGTTTATGGCTGCCGCCACACTGCTCTGGAAGAGAACCCAAAAAAATTTGTTATCCTCAACACACTGTGCAACCTTAGAGTCCCATAAATGAGCATACCAAGCTCCTTCACACATCCCTGTGGGGAGCTCGGGAAGGACCAAATCCTCAGGGGTGTCCCAGGCGGCCAACGCTATAAGGAGTAATAACCATGAATAGTATAAGGACATCCCCTGCTCCTGGGATTCGCAGACATTAGCGAGAAATTCATCACATAAATATTGAACCCAATTGAAGGAGACTCCCTTCAGACACTGGCCGGCTAACCTAATAACATAGGCAGGGACGGTCTTAACCTGGCACTTCCTCATCAGCTTGTAGGCTAAGATGCTAGTACCCATCTGTGTAGCCGGATCATTGATAGTCTGGATCATAAATTTGCACTGATTTCGACTCACCTTGTAGGTATTCCACAAAAATGTAGCGATAGCGGTGTCATACTTCTTGCCCACCTGCTCTAGAGGATGCGACCCTTGCATAGGAAGGCTTGTAATCTTGTGAATCAACACAACATCAATAGGGACTCTGTCCTGAATCCATAAGCAACCATCGTGAATTAGGGTGAGAAACTGGCGAGCCAACTGATCTGTGACATTGTAATGGCCAAAATGGGGCATCCGGAGTAGATTCAAGAGTCCAGACCCGACCAAGACACATACCCAGTGCTGAGGAACCACCGTGACTCCATCATTTGCATGGATCGTATCGAAGTACAATGCGGGAGCCAACTCAGGGAGGGTTTCAGAGTCCTCCAGGTCGTGATCATCAAACTTGACCTCATGGAGTCTTCCATAAGGATCACTGAGGATAGGGAATTCTCTAGGGGTTAGGGGGTTTTCAGATAGGTGACCAATCCATCCAATTTTTCAGCGTTTGCATGGATGGTCTACATAGGTGAATGAATGGAGGAAACCAATTGATTGGATTGGCAGGCAGAGAACCTTCCTGTGCATCTTGATCCTGAGGTGATGCTGACGGGGACCTGGCGTGCCTCGGAGAAGTCCGAGGCTTCGCGGTAGCCCATATCGCAACTTTCGAGGCTTTTCCTAAGCCTTGTTCTTTCTATTTTCCTTTCCTTGTGACCGGCGTAGAATGAACTTCTTCTAGTTCAGACTAAACTTCCATTATCTCCTCAACGTCAGGTCTTATCGGGGCCGAAGGTTCGATGGGGTTAGTGGTCAGCATCCTTGCGTGAAAAAGGAACCCTAGCCCTGGTTGACTATTATCAAACGGAGAAGTTTGACCAGACATGAGAGGGATAGTGCAAATACGGGATATCTGATTGCTCGAGTTCTTCCGAGCGGAGACTGATGAGTGCAGGCAATGCAAGTGAGACGGAACCTCTGGCTAAACTATCCTGGTCCCTCTATAATACCCATCATCATGCAATGGTAAGGTAAGATTTATCTGAGGTGGATCCCCCAGGAAACTATAAAAAGTCCCCAAATTTTTTTTTATAAAATTCCGTGAGGCTGCTTCTTTTAACGGTAATTTTTTCTTTTTACAAATTGCTACTGTTCCAACGGCTAGTTTTCGCATCCCCTGTGTGCTTGGCATATCTTCCATGCTAAGGTCAATCATCTGTATCTTCTGTGTGTCCTCCCCCAACACAGGCTTGCTTCCTAGGTAACTTATGACCAACGACAAATTTTCCTGACACTCGTTATCCCAAACAAATCTTTCTATCCGTGGAAGTGAGGTTTTAAGAGGGGTTATCTTTAGAGCATATTTCCGAACGAACCTATGTAATACCTTGTATGGAAAAGGATTAATTGCAACTATTTTTTTATTGTATGGGATTTTGGATAGATGAGAGCTCTACTTTCTATGCCTATAGCCGGTGTAGAGTACATTTTAGTGCTACTCGCCCGTGGCCGAATCAGTTTGGTACCCGTGCGCAGCCCTAAGTTGGAAGTAGTTCGTGGGTCGGCCTGACCTCCTTCTGGAGTTAGGCCGCAGTAGTCGATTATGCCTGGCTCCTTTGGGTCCCTTACCTCTGAGGAAACGTAGTGGAAGTCCTTTGTGACCCAAATACAACACAACACAGAGACATCATGTAACTGATTCTGCCAATTTTCTATCTCCTCATCGGGATCAAATACGCATTCATTCTCCTCCCAACAAAGTAATTCATCCAATGTTGGGTTGACTGTGTCTCGCACAGTTAAATTATAGATATAGTCCACATCTTCCTCCTTGGGTACTAGTTCAGTGTAGCATTTACCCTCCGCGGGGTCTAATGGTATTATCACCCTTGTGCCATTATTTTTTATTACCATGCTTCATTTTTTCAAGTTAATGATACCGCCCATGTCAATGGCCCAATCCAATCCTAGTAGCCCACGGTAGGGGTCCACATCTTCTACAATCTGAATGACTTCAAAGTCAGCCCGGACCTTAACCCCTGCGATATCTACCATGATCCCTGATAGCCTCCCTAAAGGTACGATTTTATGTTGGTTAGCCATGGATAGCTGGATAGTGGACCATTCCAACTTAGGTTCACCTTTGTTTCCAAGTTTGTTTAGGTAATACATTTTCATCCGATCCGAGGTCTAAAATAACCCAGTCCAACTCATAATCGCCGATCTATGCCATTAGTCGCATATCCCTCGTGCGTTTCTTATAGCTGTAAAGTTTGTGCACATCCTTAATATCGGGGGACACGGTAGGGCGTGTTGCACAACTATCTATTAATGCTTGAAGATTTTGCACAGCTTTTGGGTTTCACAACAGCTTCATACATGCCTGCAAGAAAGGTTTTACCTCCTCATCTAAAGTCCCTGCGAGCTGCTATAAATGTTTCTCTTTCTCTATCTAGGTTTAGCCTGTCGTGTTTGCTAACTTCCTTGCGGATCAGAGGCTCAGTTTCAACCTTCTCCCTAGTCCCTTTAGTAGCCAACCCACTACGCGTAACCACATTAATTCTTGGATCCTTATCTTGTAGCTCAGTCTTAACCCTCTGCACATTCTGTGTAGGTGGTAGCTTCTTCTCCCATATTTTTTCTATCAATACTGGACAGTCTTCAAGCGTATGGTCCAACTGTTTGCAGTACCTGTAGGATTGTCTTGTAGGGTTTGGAAAATCCCTCGCAAAGTACCCCATGTCTCCACAGTTATAGTAGATCAATTTCCCCCAGCCCCATCCTGCACTTCCACTTCGGCCTCCTCCCTTGCTTCCAGAGGGGGAGCCGCCCATGCCTGTGGGGGTTTTTGGTGGCCCGGGGTTTGACTGTACCCTATACCAGTTCCCTCGATCTATTATTAGATCATAGGTTCGACAGTTATTATCATCATGCCATATTGACTAATAGAACCAGCACCATTGTTGCTTCCACTCTAGGATGCATGCGCCCAGATGGGGGCAGTGGTTTGTATCATGCAGCCCTACTACACGGCAATATTCACACCACAACGCAGGTCCGCTTGGGCCTAGTCGTACTGGGCTGGGTCCTTTGCTTGATCCAGGGCGTATTGGACTAGGTCCTCCTAGTTGCAGGTGGTCTGACAACAGTGGGCACAACCCCTTCATATGTCCTAATACTTGACATCACATTCACCACAACTTTGCGCTAGCTTCCTTCCCTCGTTCCTTTCGTAGGTCCTGGATCTCCATGTGAATTGTCCCTATCTGCTCCTAAATTTGCTGGACTCCTAACGACATATCTTCCGTGGGCGTAGCTTCTAGTTTCATAGCGGCTTCCAAGGCTTTGTCTTGTGATTCAAAATTCTGGTGACCCATAGGTATGCACAGGTGAGGTAGCAGCATAGCGATGAACCACTCCGTATGATGTCTGTCGTCATAATTAAATTATCCTTCTTTGAGAGATTTCTTTAGGTGCTGATAAGCTTCCCATACAGACTCAGTTGTGCCTTGCTTGAAATATTTTACGTCTGCTACGATCTGCAAATAGGACTTAGGCTTTCGGAATTGTTGTTTCAAAGTTTCCTTAACATCTTGAATAGATGCACTTTCGTTTTGAGATATGTATCGCATATACCAATCCAAATCTCTTTCTTCAAATGCTAGGGACAGCTACGCCCTCTTCACCGTATCGCTTACCACATTTTGTGCAATCCATATGGAATCTGCAAAAAACCTGAATCGGTCCATATCCTCATCTCCTACCCCCTTGAAGGTAGGTAGTTTCAAGTGCGCATCCATACCACTGTCCGACGGAGGCGGTGGTATGGGCAACTTCTTACCTTTGTGCAACCTAGGTAGTTCTGCGTAGCCATCTCTCACAGAGGGCTAAAGACATATCTATCCCCTTTTTTCATATCTATTATGATTTTCTTCCCAGCCTTCCAATGCTTTTCTAAACATTACCCAATCCCTCTCTCAAAATGCTCCCCGTCCTGGCAACAGAACCATTTGTTGGCTTGAGGGCCCCTGACCACGGTTCAGAGTTAAGGTTTTCCAACAAACCCCTATACTACTGGCCCTTTTTGCAGTGACCTGCTTGCGCAGGTCAAAGTCTCACACAAAGCAATATGGGTGGGTGATGGAACCAGGTTTCCGCACCCTAGAAGAGGATGGGTAAGCCAAGAAGAGCTGCGTCTGGATAGATAATAACCAAATCGCCTATCCTAGCACAGTATCTATAGATCCCCTTTGCATCGACATGTGTAAGGTCAAATATACTTACTGTACTCAACAATTATATGTATTTAACCCAGTAGTGCGGTATTACAGTTATTCTCATAAAACAGAATAGACTAGATGCAGAGGAAACACTTCACACAATACTTTCGCAGATTAACACATAATATGCTTAACACAACAGTTATCAAAGATTCATATTAGCAGTACAAATACATTTAGCTACGCAACAACCTTACTCATTCATTGATCCTTCAGTTCCTTCTTACAATACCCAACCCCGACCTGCGCACACAACAACAGGGTCCACACACAACTGGATGTGGGATCTCTGCACACATAGCCAGCAGGAGTCCTTTCCCTGAAACCCAAACAAATCTACTAAGCCACAGTTCGCATCAATATCTCCTTATCTTTATATCTTACAATCAAAATGTTCCTCTATTTATAACGATATAGCCTAATCTTTCCTATGGCCCGCAAACCATGGTTTGCGGGTTCTAGGTTTACCCTTTGACCCATTACAATGCTTTCGGGGCTTTGACCCACCCCAAAACCCCCATGCTAGACTAATTATAATAAAAAATATACAGACTCAAACCAGTTTCGCAGCTTGTAGGAGACCCTGTTCCAAGACATGGTGTGCCCCTTGTTTCTGTTTATGGATTATGTTATACTGATGGATATCTATTTTTTCTATGTTTTTGTTTTTTTATGTATGATGGTTTATTCAAGATGCATTCCAGTTTAGAATATTGTTAGCTATGAAATCAACTGTTTGGTTTTGACTCCTTGGCACATGTGTGAATGTAATGTAGTTAAATTGTCTGCTTAATATTTTTGCACGCAAGTATTTTCTAAATAGATGTGAACCTCGTATCTTAAATGTTTGGTTTAACTGCGAGACTACTAACTGGGAATCAAGGTAGATGTGTATATGGTGTATGCCTTGGTTGAGGGCATCACACATAAGTTTGATGATGACGTCATGTTTTTCCTGATTGTTAGTTGCTGAACTGATACAAACACCATTGGTGCAGAGTGGTGATCGGTCAGGGTGATAGATAACCCAGGCGGATGTTGCTAAAATTTGAGACCATCTTGATGCTCCATCAGCAAATCTGAAGTAAGGGTTGGGTTGGTAATCCATTGTGACACTTGACTGCAATTTTGTAACAATTGTTTTTGGTCAAAAATTTAAAGTGGTTGGGTCTGTGTATACTGACTCTAGGGAAGGGCCTTCTTGGTCCTTATGGGTAGAATTTCTTGATGTAAAGGCTGTTGACGAGGTTGCTGAGGCATGTTCCGCCCGAATCAGTCAAGATGTATGCCCACTTAAGGAGGCTATGTTTTATGTTATAGGGTCCTCTCCACAAGGTTTCAAACTTTCCTGGCCCTAGGGCTTCTTTTGCGACATCGTAGCGAAGGAATAGCTCTCCCTCAGTGAATGAGTGGGGGGTGATGTGGCAGTAAAATGATGCTTTTACCCGTTTCTTGTGGGCCTCGTTGTGTTGCAGTGACTTCCATCGGATTTCATCGACAATATCTAGTTTGATTAGGCACTGTTATAGAGATTGGGTATCATCGAGGAGTTTTATGGTGACATTTAAATTAATGATTTCACGGAAATAAATGCAAAAGCGTAAGGTACCCTGATTTTTTATGACAGGAATAGGGTTTAAAAACCGGGACGTGGGGGCGACTTTAGTCCTAGTTCCGATATATGTTGATACTAATCGTATATGATGTATTGTGTCATTGGAGTTTGGTGGGGGGAGAATCTCTGTGATGGGAGCTTGTGTGAGCGCAAGGTTGGGTCCCCTGTTAGGATGGTAAATTTCCTGTTGGTGATTGTTCCTAGTGCAGAGGTGCCTGAATGTTTCCATTAGCGGGCATGCATCTGGTTCGTGGTTATGGACAGTGCATATGGTGCATGGTACCACTGTGCCAACTGAGTAGATTGTGTGAGAATCATCACTACTCTTCATCCCAGATGTGGATGCTTGGAAAGGATCTGTGGTAGAAGACAAGAGCTTCTGCTTCCATTGCCAAGTT
This sequence comes from Pinus albicaulis, assembly GCA_034641835.2. Taxonomy (NCBI): domain Eukaryota; kingdom Viridiplantae; phylum Streptophyta; class Pinopsida; order Pinales; family Pinaceae; genus Pinus; species Pinus albicaulis. The sequence goes on along the minus strand of JAXQQM020071009.1, from coordinate 736,529 downwards.
TTTGGCATGGGTGTGTCTAGCTCTTTTAGGGAGTATAGACTCAATGCTACTCTTGACGCTCTAAGCTTCAAGAGATGTTCACATTTTATTGTATGATGAAAGTGTGAAAAAATCCGGCAATAAGTGTGCATGATTTTATCTTGGTTAGAGAGAAGTCTCTGTGGGAGAGAAGAGACTGTGAGAAAATTGCTTGCGAGGTGCTTTAGTTCTTTGCACTGATTGACGTGGTGGCCAATCAGGTCGCATAGTCCACATGTTATCCTAGGTTGGACCTGGGTCATGCTTGGTTGGTGCATCGTCCCAGATTTCCCATTATGCCGAGGTGGGTATGGGGTTGTTTGCCTAGGGGTGATATACCTTATATACCAGTTGAGGAGATCGTCGCGTTTATTTTCTAATGTGTGTATCATATCATTTAGAGGATGAACTGTCGGGATATAGGTACAACGCTGTTCATGGTGATTTCCCTGACATACTAGGAAAAATAGACTAGATATAGGGTTCCCGTCTTGATCACTTGGTGGCATGACTAGGTACCAGTGACGTAGCGCTTTTAAGTCAGGGAAACTGGCGACCACATGATTGGGAATTTTACATAACACACATGTTGGTCTTCTCTATAGTGAGTGGTTAGGGGTAACTAAGGGTTGTCCGGTTGGTCTCTTTTCAGCTGATAGAAAGAGGATGGATCTTCTCGTCACATATTCTTGGGTTGTCGAGCTGTTCATATATTTCGAGTCTGAGCCATCTTCTTGGGAGAGGAGGACTATGGCTAAGCACAAAATGGCCAGCGCTAAGCAGAATCGGGGGATATAGTGGCAATTTTGTCGACACATAAAGGACATGTGAATTGCACTGCCTGCAAACCAACATAATAAACACGCTCGATAGGATACCTTCTGTGGATGAGTGCCAGGGATGCACATTCCTTGATGAAGCGACCACGTTCATCGCACAACGTGCAGTGTATGATTGGAGGGGGAAATATGAACGAGAGTATTTTTGGTGATTATCGTTCCTCTTGCAGGTATAGAATCGCATGAGGTTCATCTCCAGGTGATTAAGTGGATGGATCCTCTTGATATGATCACTCGATGGCGTGTAAGGTGTCCATATATCATGGAATCTATGGGAAATGATGGGTATAGTGTCCATAATTGCTACAGATAGCGCATCTGTGATTGGTACACAATGATTTTCCTTGGATTTTGGTGGCAGGCTCCTTTTTACGGGAATTTGGAGCCGTGATGCCTGCTGCAGAACTAAAAAGTGGTTTTAATTTGTCCAACTCTGGGCAGATGTGGGTAGCACATCGTACTACATCACATATGGCATAGCATGGTGATTCTCATTGTGTGGTGGGACTTTCCACCTTCTTTCCTCTTTTCTTTGCCATAATCATCGGTTTTGCGGTAGGAGCTACCTATGCAGGGATGTTTGCGACAGTCTCCTGAATAGGGGGGGCCTCCTTAGGACTGAGGGGCACTAACCTTGTAGAGGTGATGTGTATGACGAGGTACCGAAATAGTATTTAAAAATATACGTTTGGTAATACCACTGTGGCCAAGAAGTGCTGGCATACGAAACCAGCTGGTGGATAGAGAAAATGAGTTTGGGAGGCGGAATAGGCTAGAGAGGCTGCCGCAGCCAAGGAATCATTGTCATTACTGGTCGTCTCTGTGTGTTGAATAGCTTCGATGCTTGATGTGGACATCATGCACACCGGAGCCTCTATGATGCCAGATGATGGCTTTGGGATAATAGGGGATCACGTAGGAATGGCCCTAGGATGGAAAACAATTTGAACTAGTCAGAGCCATATTCTTGGTACCGTGTAAGCGCGTTAGCCGATGTGTCTACATAGGGTAGAATGACATCGGTATTTGTTAGGAATTAGGGGAATTTTTAGGTCTAAAATGGACTTGGTCCATAGAAAGTATGCAACATGGGTACTCCTTGGATGAGGAATTGAATTTTGCATCCAACAAGTACTCTTGCTCGAAATTTGAGTAAAAAATTTGGGAGATAAGCTGAAAATACGAGTTGAAAAAGTAGTTTTATTATTTTATTAATTTTTAATATTTTTACCCTTTTACTTAAAAAATGATGAATCATCCCCCATGGTTTACTTCATCATCTTAAATCTTATTGGTTCTTATAAATTTTATTTTGCTTGCACATTTTTCTTATGAGGCCCATTTTAGACCTCAAAATTCCCCTAATGGGGCCACTTTTTGCTATGCATCAACTAGTTGACGGTAATGATGCGATCTTCATGGGGGAACATCATAGTTCGGAAGATGAAGGAGGCTATGGCTGACATGGCATAAATATAGCTCCAGCCAAGGAGTATATTGTAGTCCATTAGGTGTCCAAGACTTAAATGTCTATAAGGATCATCTTTTCAGCTAAGTAGACCGAGAAATTTTGGTAGAGATCGACGGGGGCTGAAGGGCGACCATCATATGCTCTGAGTGTGATGTCTGATGGCTTTAGTTCGGGAGACCATAACTTCTGCCAAAAATTATTTGACATGATGCATGTGGATGCACCTTTGTCAATGATACATCAGTGAATGGTGATGTTTTGGACTGACACCGATATCTGAAAGGCGACTATTGAAGGAAGCCCAGGGGTGGCTTTGTCTAAATCAAAAGCCATTAGGCATGAATCGGTTGGGTCTATGGCACCTAGAGTAGAAAGTAAGGATTTCCACTACTTTGGGAATGATTGTAACACCTCCACAGCTAACATAACAGCAGGAGATTGAGCTAGATCATCCACAATGCTATAGTTATGGGCCGCTTTGAAATAGTTTCCTACCCGCCTAGTTGGTCCCTTAGCCATTTTTGGAAAAGGTTAAATAGGCATCTTTGAAATGTTCAAAGGTGTTTTTGGTGCACTAGTACTAGCCCTTGATGCATTAGTGTCTGGTGAGGCATCGTAATTTCGATTCCGTTTTTGAAAAAACATTTCTTCACTAGTCATGTAGATTTCGTGGCTGTTTTTTGCAGAATTGTCGAGAGTTTGTTGCTGTGTGCTTACTGTCCCTTGATGGGGGATAAGCTCTTGCATGAATGTTATTTGCTGGGAGGATCCCCCTTGTCCACGATTCCTCCACAACTTCTTCAGCTCAGGGAGGTCAGGACAATGGTGAGTGTAATGGCCGTACTCACCACAGATCGAACAAGAGTGGTTAGTATGAAGAATTTCGCTCTTGTTCTGCCTTTGGTGATTGCTTGTTTCTTGGTTTTGATTTTGGTTGGAGTTGTCTCCAGTCTGAGATCGTGGAGGGAATTTCTGATTGTTGCCCCCATGTCCAGGATTTCCTTTAGGCTTGTTTTTTCCTTTTCTCTTAACCACGTTAGGAGGATAATTTTGATTCTCCTATTTGTATGGTTGGCGCGGTTGGTTTTGGGATGGTTGCACAAAGTTCACCTATGCATTATTCTGCATGGGTGGTTCTTGTGCTGGAGATTGGGCATATTTTGGTCCCAGGTTTGTAAATGGGTTTTAGGGGGGAGATCTTCCATCAAAATATCTATCTACATACTGGGTCCCCTGAGTCAGAGGATAGGGTCCTCCATGCTAATTGTGGTACGATGACACCCTATTGGTCAAATTTTGAGGAGGCATGTGATGACTTTGGTAGCCGGGTTGTGGTATGTTCTAGGTAGAATCATACGTGTAACCAAGGTATTGAATGCTGCTGCTTAGGTGATTTTGGGTCAATGACCCAATTAAACAGTCTGTAGAGTTCGACGCACTTGGAAATTCTTTGTAAGTTTGAAGGCGCGAGGCGTTTGATAGGATATTGTAAATATACCTTGACTGGGTATAGATCAGCTCGAGCTGTTGGGCCTTACTGATGACGTCCTCTTTGGATATGGGTTTTTGTTGTAACACATCCTTTGAAATATCTATAGTGAGAGTTTTGAGGAATAGGTCTAATAGAACTCGATCGTCGAGTTTGGCTTTGCAAAAACGATGATGCTGCCGCCATTCATGGAGATGGTCCGAGATATGGATGGCGGGGGTTTGCCTAAAGTGGGTCAGTAACATCATTCCGAAATTGTTGTGGATGGGTAACTCAAAATAGGCTAGGAATGTAGTAGTGAGGGCGCTAAAGGTTCGATGTGTAGCAGAGGGCTGCTCCACATACCATTTCGCTGCTACTTTGGTTAGAGTGCATTGAAATAGTCTTAGTCGAATAGTATTGTCAACGATACTGTTCGACAAACACCACATGTGGAAAGTCAGAACATGATTTCCTGGGTCTTTCGCTTGCTTCCCTTCAAATTTTGGAATGTCTGAAGGGAGCTTCGTGGGCATGGGATGCCATATGGGGTTGTGTGCAATGGGATTGTTTGTTAACTTGGTTAAATCTGGTAGATTTAAGAAAGCTAGAAAATGTGACTACAAGATTGTAGCCATTGTGACTTGTGAAAACATAATGTTATGGTTAGGAATAGGGTTTGTCTGTGACGTACCTTGCTGTGTGTTCACCTAGCTTCCCGAATGGGTAGCACTCCTCTGTCCGCTAGGTGTTGTGGGAGCAGTGGTGTGAGGTGAACCTGTGGGGGTGTTCACTGATGTGGCATTCAGAGACCGAATATGGTTCCCAACTAAATATGCCCCAATAAAGGATGAGCCAATAATGGTGGCCATGTTCTGTCTTTGACGACTAAACGAAAAAAGACCTGGAACCCCTCCCGGTAATGGGGGGAGGTCCAAAATACGTCTAAATCGACGAGGTCCCATTGGGTCCGTTATGGCATCTACTAGGTATGATTTTGGAAATATTTGAGAGGATAGAGATTATAATTAAAGAAAAAAATCTGATCGCACACATAAAACAAAGCAAAAATAAAATAAGTTTTCCTTTTAGATTAATCCTATGTGATCATTGAATCAAAAGATATGTTTTTTTGTTGTTTGCATATGATACTCAAATCCTAGAAGTCCTAATCATCCTCACACGCTCAAATGTAACTAGACCTTGAGAAGATATCTTGCGAATTCTGGCACATTCCCGAAAGAATTGGCGACGCCCCCAGTCAATCGAATAAAATCCACCAAGGTAAGGGTAGAGGATCTAGTGCTGCCTGCATCGTCACCTATAGGGAAAGGATGACCTAATTTTGGCCACTAAGCACCGCCGTCCCACGTGAGTGTTCGAGTCTTGGGCTTCTTGGTAGTGCAGCTACTAGTACTGAGTATCGGCCGAGTCAGGTAGCCCCAACTGTTACCACACGCACAAGGCCTAAGCCTAACCCCCTCTGAACTAGGTCTCTGCTACGCTCGAGTTTTCTTTTCTGTGGGCGGATAGGTATATTTTAAAGTTACCTAAACAATCAAATTCTATGTTTCAAGATGAATAATGACCAAGGTGGCTTATTGGATGCCTACCCCCTTGGTCCTAACTTAGAGTATAAATTCTTTTGTGGCCCCTGTGGGGAGAATTTAGTGAGTTTTTATAAGTTAGTTTTAGGTGTCTTTGCTTTACTTAGGGTGTGGATGTGTGTGAAAAAAAGGTGAAAAATCACATATTTTGAACGTGTGGATATCCAATGATCCTTTTCAAAATCCCATATTAAACTATGTTCTATTGTTCCTTGCTCAAATGAAAAACATGCGTAGATATGGGCCGTTTTCAATTTTTCCTAGTTAATCTATATGATCAACTATAGGGAGATGGTGAGTTGTCAATATGGAGTGTTTATATGCTTGCCTAGGATCACCCAAGGGTGCAAAGAAAACAGAGATTACTTGCTCTTCTACCAACAATTCGATCCTGGTCCTGAAATCCTAGTGCAAAAATTGAACTAAACCAATGCCTTTTACACTGGAAAAATGAAAGAGAACTAGCTAAGCATGCTTGGACTTGGGCCACTTACTTTTGGCTAATTAACTAGGTGTTTTGGTACCTAAATTCGTAAAACATAAATTATTTTGGAATGCAAGTTGATTTGCCTCCTATTTAAACTATGTGTTAACTTTGCAAAAAGCAACTTGAAATAAAACTAACACCTAAACTACTAAGAGCAGCTAAAAGTGAGCTTTAACAAGTTGCAGGGAATCTCAACCTGTGATGGTAGATATATTATGGGTTGCTAGTCACTTTTTACAAGCAAGAAAAGATGGAAATAGTGGAAAAAATCCAACTTCTGGTTTCCGCGTAGAAAAATATGAAACAGGCGCGAAGGCTGTGCGCAAGTCACCTTTGAACGCGTGCACTGGGGTGCGTCTATCTGTAAGAAAGCCGCGCAATTTTCCTGCAAATTAATTTTTTGGGAGCTCTTCATCTTCAGCCTGTCACTAGGGATGAACCAGGCAGTGAAGGAGAGAAAGGGGGCTGCTCCAACCCAAATCCACAACAAAGACATAGGTCTCTGCAAAAAGGCACAACCACATAAAATTGGAAATAAAAGTTAGTGGAGTCGCCAATCCTATGTTAGTGTGTTTGGTTCATTAATGTACCAAATCGCACTTGCTTAAGAGGGGTGTTTTTTCCCTCTTAAGTTATTGGTCACAGGTAGAAAATAGATGGAGTCAAGCAAGTTAGTGGAACATGCCAAACTATAAACATACTATATAGAGAAATAGCATGCATATTCAAACACAAAAAACTAAACTAAAAATAAAACAAATAAAACAAAAGCTCTAAATAGATTCAAACAACTTCAATAATCCAAATGACGAAAATTACATCCCCTCTTATTGAGTGCTGGTAGGAAATGAGGATGAAACTTTAACCCACTTTCCAAGTGGCCCTTGGAACTATGGAGCTCCAAGTCTTGATGCAAGCCTATGTCTTTACTTTCGAGCTACCTTGGCGCAAAGTCTCCCTCTCTCTACTATGGTGGACTGGAGGTATTGTATGGCCAACAACTGAGTCCCCTGGTGGACTGGAGGTATTTATTTGCTGAATATGAGTATGTCATATAAGTAAATAATGAAAAAGTCTTCTAGAAATGGTCTAAGTTCATCTTTCATTACTCATGAAAGTAACTGGTGCATTTGTTAAGCCAAATGGCATAACTAACCACTCATACAATCTTTGTCTTGTCTTGAAAGAAATATTCCAAATGTCTACTTCAGCTATCCTAACTTGATAATAACCACTTCTCAAATCTAACTTAGAGAAATAATTTTCATTCTTTAACTGATCAAGCAAATCATCAATGCGTGGTAGTGGGTAGCAATTCTTTACTGTGATTTTGTTTAGTGCACGGAAATTGATACACATGCGCCAAGTCCCATCCTTCTTTGGAACCAAAACTATTGGAGAACCACAAGGCAAAGTAGATGGGCGTATGATACCTTTATTCAGAAACTCTTTGATTTTCTTCTTGATTTCCAAACTTTCCATAATTGACATGCGGTACATACCAATATTTGGAAGTGGAACATCTTGCTCTAGCTGAATCTCATGCTGAATTCCCCTCTTGGGTGGTAACCCCTTTGGTTCTTGAAACATATCACCATGCTGAATTTGTAATATTCCTAATTAGCCAAGCTAATAGGAATATTTAAATTTTGTTTTATTTTCCATTTATGAATAAATGACTAATGGAGGACATGTAAAACTCCTTATATCAATGAATAAATCAATTCTCAATGTAAACAAAGCTATATCTGAGCCATTTACATAAAATCCACTTGAAGGTGTGAAAAGGGGTTTTCAGACCGGGTCAAATTTGACCAAATCTACAGCGCTGTCTAGGTTCAATGTATCTCATGAAGGGAAAACGCAGTTCTAGAAGGAGGATCTCATGTGAAAGGGGTTAAGTGATTCAAGGTGGTTTAGGGTTTGGGCAAGCCCTCATCTTATAAAAGGAAGGAGAAGAAGCTAGAGAAGGTTGTTGAATGTATTATGATTTTCAAGAATTATGTTTTCTTAGAAAAATTCTAGTTCTTTGGGCTATTTAACAAGAGACTAGTGAGGATCTCCTGTTGGGGGTTCTCCATCCTTCCATTGAGAAGCTCTTGGAGGGTTTTGTGCTTCTTTTCCACTATCTGGCATATGGAAAAGCTCCATCTCTCTTTGGCAACGTAAATCCAGTGAGGGTTTCATTGTCTAAGTGAGCTGCAACAAGTGGAATCTAGATATACTCAGATATAGATCATACTATCATCTCTTCTCAGTGAGTGAGTCTTTTATCCTCCTGGAAGAGTGAAGTATCAACTTGAGCTTCAGTTTCAGATCTTGGCATCAGGCCAAAGTGTGTACTAGCATCAACTGCACAGTTTCTTTCCCTGATATGCGTAAATCCTGAAGAGCAGAGTTGTAGGGGTTTGGAATTCTCCTGGAGGAGAGATCTCTAGTGGAAAGGATCCTTCCTTTCACTGTGGTGATCCATGTATTGGCCAACCAATCCATGTACCCTTCAGATATGATGTATTTTATGATGTATTTACTACAAAATTTATGAATAATGCTGCAGCACTGTGACTTAGATCTCAAATCTACTCACTGCTGTTGATTATTTGCTGAGATGCCCAAGGGGAGTGTATTATAAAGTCCCTTTTGTATACATATCTGCAATAGATATACCATTTTGTATACATATATGTTATAGATATGAAATGTAATAAAAATAAGCTTCAACCTCTTGAAATTTACGCTGATAAGCTTTCCTGGTTCAATACTCTGTTGCAGCACCTATTTGAGGCTTTTATTTCATGTAAATGCCTGTATTTCTCTTGTATATTGCATAGGCCATAGCGTTGAGCTCCAAAGATGTTCTTTCTTCCACCACATTCCACTCCATTTCCTTTGTCCATTATTAATCACAGGCTCAAATGATCAGTAGAATTAGTTAAAATTTCTTTAAGAATTAATATCATGACTAACTTGCTATGCTTTTATGATTTTGTCATTGTAGTACTTTTTGAACTAGATCTAGCTATAGAATGTAGACATTCTGTAGCTAGTTGCTGATTCTGCAACTATCTTCATGTCTACGCAGGTTCCAGGTGTCATCTCAGAAGAAAACACATATGGTCGTATTTCACATCATTCCCTCATCATGTGTTGCTCTCCACGAAGTTTGAACGGAATTCTGTAGGCGGTTATGTACGTGGGAACTCAAAATATTAGAGAGACTCCTAATAGGACAAGGACAGTCCAAATGTCCTTAATTGTATTACGTGACCACCATCAGAGTCCTAGTTTGGTTTTTATTTGGAAAGACAATTATCCCTAGGTTATCTCAAGACAATTATGTAAATTTGTGGCTCGGGAAACCGAGGGACAAGGGTAGATTTTGTGGTTGATTGCTAGATTGCAGAAGTCTGAAAACACTCTATTTTGAAGTAATTTCTCTTTTAATGAAAGAGGTACCATTTCCTTGAAAGCGTTGAGTCAATCTTGAAGTAGATTTCGTGCTAATACGGTGGTAGAGGGCCCCTGCTACTTGAGAATCCTTGTTTATACGGTTTAGATAAGTATTTTAGTTTCGTTTTCATTTCTAGCTTAGGTAAGTTTCTGAAGTTTATGTTCATACTTGTTTACATTAATTATCACAGCTAGACTTAATATTATAAACTCTTCCAAAATATCATCACGATGAATAAGGCATAGCTGTGGTATTGTAGGTTTTAGTTGCATTTCCTTTCAAATTTTATGATTTATGCTTGTTTACACTAAGTGTCACAACCGATCTTACTCCTACAAACTCTTCCAAAACATCATTAACAATGAATAAGAAACAACTGTGGTGTCTTAGATTCTAGTTGTATTTGATTTCAATTTTATGTTTATGTTCAATTGCACTGAATAATACAGCCAGACTTGTTTTACAAACTCTTCCAAAATATCATTCCTATTGAACGAGATGGGCTGTAGAATTCCATAGACTAGTTGCATGTTAATTTAGTTAGAGCACTCCAGAGGTTGATTGCATTTAGTTCATCTTTGTCACTACATTTCTAGTTTGATAATGGCATTTTAGTTTAACTCTGTTCACTGTACTTCAAGTAGATTAGAAGCACTCTAGTTCAGTCTCAGTTCATTTTTTTTCAAGAAAAGATTAATGGCATTCTAGTTTAAGTTGTAGTCACTGTCTTTTAAGATTGATAGACCACTTTCTAGCCTAGGTTATCCATTGTATTTCAAGTAGTATTAGTTTTCAAAATTAGTCTCTCGGCCTTCATTATTTACAAACTTACTTTTGTTCTGAATCTATATTGATACATCATCACATGAACAGGGGTCAGTAATACCAGTTTAAGGCTTTGATCACTTTGCAAATCTTTTACAAACTCACTTATAGCATTTTTCCCAAGCATCATTTTAGAAAATATCAAAACTTATGAATAAGGCCTAGAAGTGATAAGTCAAGTTGCAGAATAGGGTAACTTCAAAATCATAGGTTAATCTAGAATAGAAACCTTACTGTGTTACAAATAATCATTTTGTAATATTGTGAGTTGATTGTTTATTTAGGAGAACTTCATTTACACTTAACTTGTCCATTTCTCAAGCTCTTACAACACACCTTTAATGAATGAATTGGATAAGTTCAAGCTCATGTTGTGATTTATTTTCTTGCAATGAAGTCATTATCAAGCTTTGCATTTGTTGTTTGTCATCCATAGTTTAGGCATTGTTCTGTTTTAAATAACCAATAGCTTCTTTTCACCAGCACTTAGTTCTTTCCCTTCTCAAACATAAAACCATAAAACCAAAAAAATCATAAAACACTAAACACAACGTAGTGAGAAACAAATACCTAGGCACATATAGTGCACCACACTTCAACAGTTTACCAACCCTGGTTGACAATTAATGAACTCAATTTAGGAACACTAGGTTGAGCAAAAACACATAGCATAGACCTGAATTACTATTGATCACACTCCATTATAACTTTCACCTTCTAAAATTATGCTATCCATGCTTCAGTAAAATTCTGCATACTTCTAGTCATGGGGAATCAGGGTTTTCAAGCCTAGTCAGGATTGGAGGAACTGTTTAATATAGATAGGTTAATTTTTTTGACCTGAAATTTGATATGGGAATCCTAAATGACCTAAGCTAAAATAAAATACCACCATTTCCTTTTTTTTTAATGCGGATTTCTAAATACACTCATTTTAGGGCATAAATCACCACTTTTCCCCATCCTTTGTCAATAGAATTGATCTCTCTTCTTTCTGCTGTAAATTTTTTTTTTGTTGAGGTGTTTTTAAACACATATCAGGGTTATTAGCTCACTTATACTTCAGCATTGTGTTTTATACTGCTGCAGCCCTTCCTTGGGCAATTTTCTGAAGACAACTAGGTGTGGGAGATATGTTTATCCCACCTAGAGTTATTTATTTTGAGCCTCCTCTTGGATGTAGGTATTAGATACTCTGATATAAGGTATCCAAGGGTTGGTCTTGGCTGGTCAAGCACACATCCCTGAAAAATGTGTTTTTCAGGCCCGTCTTGCTGAGCAGTCTAGATTTGGGAATATTACAGTGGTATAAGAGCATGATCTTTGGCTCAACCTGTGAGATAAAACTATTAGAAGAATCAAGAGAAGAATCACAGATCAGGATGGCCAGAATGATGGAAGAAGATATCTCCTTACTTCTCTTTCAAACTATGAAAGGCATTGAAGAAGATCTTGAACATATGAAGGAAGAAAGATGCAAGGAAACTCCTACAGGGTTTCAAAGAGAAGAAAGATGCAGTGAGCTCCAGAAATCAGAGATTAGTAATTTGGAGAAGATGAGCTTTGCCTCATCATGTTTCAGATCCATGAAGGACCTCCCCAAGGAGGATGAGCAGATAGAAGAGGAAGGCCCCTGCACTTCCTATTATCATCAAAGAGACAAAGAAAGAAGCAGGAGAAATACTCGATCTTTTGGAGGAAAGGAGGAGAGGCTCTCAAAGATTCTTCCTAGATCTGTAAATAACATCAGTGAATATCTCAAGGAGATCAAGAGGGAGATGTATAGAGAATCTCCAAATGAGTTTGAAGATGCATCAAACTCTAGATTTTCACACAGTGAGTGTGAGCATGCAGCCACACACTTTGATGTACAACATAGTCAGAAGTTCAGATCTGCCATGACGAAGATGGGAGAGAAAGAAGAAATGAATAGGAGGAAAAATCTTAGTGATTTCTTGAAAGAAGATGAGTCTCAATCTCTGAAACTCAAAAATCAGTTCTGTTTTTCAGAGTATTACAAGGCCAAGGTGAAGAGAAGAAATTAGAGTGATAGATCTACTCTATCTACCTTTTATGGATCACCTACAAGATCAGCCAAAGAATGGGTGGAAGAGCTAGACACCTTCCTGCAGCTGCACCAAGTTCCTGAAGAAGAAGCCATCAGAGTTGCAGCACTACACTTGAAAGGTAAGGCCTATTCTTGGTGGAAAATTGAGTTCCTTCCTTTCAGAAATGTAAATACTTCATCTTCCATAAGTTTCACTAAGGCATTAGTGAAAAAGTTTCATAAGAGGGTTCATGGAACACCTATGGTGAAGTTAAATTAGAAGACTCAAATAAAAGCCCTGCATAGAAACACAGATCCATTTTAGAGGCCCATGGAAGAGGCTGAAAACTGGCATCATGCCTTGTTAGAGGCAAGATTTCCCTCCCACACCTTTGAACAAAAGAACATATAGATCTCTTCTTCAAAGGTGGATCCTATCATTGAAAGGTTGCCCGATTTTGTTGCAAAGATAAAGGGCAACAACACTGTCAAATCTAGAGTTGATCTAGCACCTCAAGCAGAGGAAGGAGGAGTTTTTTCTCCAACAAGAGGGATTCTTGTGGCATGGCAAGAAAATCCCCAAGATATCATGCATGGAGATCAAGGCACATTTCATGATCTACATGTGCCATCGATGAGAAGGTGTAGAACCATGGAGGCACAAGGAGGAGATAGGAAAGAGAACCAACCTCATTCCTATCCATTGTAGAAGGTTGATGCGCCTAAGAAGGTGATTGGAATACGTAGTGGAAGCATGGAGCGTTTTATCCATTCATATGTTCAGCCACCTCTTGTTGTAAAACCAGCTCCAAAAATAGAAGAAAAGAGATATCAATGCCTTAGAAATAAGCCACTTCGAGGGGGCAACCTAAAATACATTACATGAATAAACAATTCTTGGATGATACAAATTACAAAACCTCCTTTCTATATATAGGAGTCCAAGGGGCCACAATGTAATGCTAGTGGGGCCACAATGTAATCCTAGCCAACCTAACAATAATAATTTAAGGGCACAATAATAACAATATGGGGGTTACAGGGGTACAATAATAACAATAAGGTGGTTACACTAACAAAAATAAGGGACTATACTAGTAATATAGGGACCTAACATGCCCCTCTCCTTCAAAAAAGTGTTATCCTCAACGCTTGAGTAGCTATGGGTGCTTCTGTATAAAATTCTCATCCTCCCATGTAGAATCTTCAGTGGGTAAGTTCTTCCACTTGATGAGATACTCTGAAATTGATCGATTCCGTAGTTGTCGAGTTCTTGTTTCCGTGACCGCTTCCAGTTCCAATATGATTTTTCCTTCCTCATCAAGTTCTGGAAATATTGTTTGAACTGGAATATTTTCACCTATAACCTTCTTTAAGCATGAAACATGGAAAAGTGGATGCACTCGTGAAGAAGCAGGAAGCTCCAATTTGTATGCCATAGTACCAATCTTTTGCAACACCTTGTAAGGACCATAGTACTTTGGCGATAATTTATTATCCTTCTTAGCTTGCTTGAGGGACATTTGTTTGTATGGTTGTAGCCGTAAAAATACCAAATCTGCTACATCAAAACTTCTCTCGCCGCGATGTTGATCTGCCTGTTGTTTCATTCGATTTTGTGTCAAATTCAGGTTATCCTTTAAGAGTTGGAGAACTTCTTGCTGATGCTCGATGTGATCTTCCACTGCTTGAACCTTCGAATTTTCTCTTAAAGATGATGTGATGGATGGTGGATGATATCCATAAAGTGCCATAAATGGGGTCATTTTTGCTGCAGTATGGAAGGAAGTGTTATACCACCATTCAATGAGAGGTAACCACTTGACCCATTGTGTTTGTTTATCAGATACAAAACAACGAAGATATCCTTCCAAACATTTATTTACTATCTCAGTTTGACCATTAGATTGAGGATGATAAGATGAGCTATGAGCTAATTGAGTACCCAAACAAGAAAATAACTCCGTCCAAAAATTTCCAGTAAAAATGGGATCTCTGTCACTCACAATAACCCTTGGGTTTCCATGTATCTTTTGAATTGTGTCCATAAATGTAGTAGCAACTGTACTTGCTTTAAATGGATGAGATAATGCACAAAAGTGTGCATACTTGGTAAGTCTATCAATTACCACCACGATGACACTCTTTCCTTCAGACTTAGGTAAACTTGTGATAAAATCCATTGAAATATCCTCCCAACGTTGAATTGGAATGGATAAACGTTGTAGAAGTCCTGTGGTCTTAATTGTCTCAAATTTATTCTGTTGGCAAACCAAACATTCCGCCACAAAATTTTGAATATCAGATTTAAGGCCATCCCAAAAAAATTCTTTCTTCACCTTGTGGTAAGTTTTTAAAAATCCTGAGTGTCCTCCTAAAGGAGAAGTGTGCAATTCCAAAAGAATCTTTTGTTTTAGTTGGGAATTCTTAAAAATATATAAGCGATCTTTGTACCATAAAGAATAAATTTTCTAACTAAATGTATCAGATGTACTAGGATCTTGTTGCAACTTTTGAATGAGTGTCCATACTTCTTTGTCCTTCTTCTATTCATCTCTTTCTTCGGTTATCCAATCTGGTTGGATAATAGAAATGGCACAAAGCAATGCTTCCACTTCTTCATTCTTTCTTGAGAGTGCATCTGCAACAACATTAAGCTTCCCTTTTTTGTAGATTATTTCAAAGTCATAACCCAACATCTTTGTGACCCATTTTTTTTTCTCTTTTGAAGATAGTATTTGTTCCAAAAAGTGTTTAAGACTATCATGATTAGTTTTTACCTTGAAGTGTCTTCCCATTAGGTAATTTCGCCATTTCTTTAGTGCATTCAATATTGCTAACATTTCCTTCTCATAAATAGGTTTCTGTAAATACTTTCCTTTGATTGGAAGACTTTCAAAAGAAATGGGTCTTCCTTCCTGCATTAAAACAACACCAATTCCATTTCCTGAGGCATCACATTCCACAATAAAGGTTTTTGTGAAGTCTGGCGTAGCTAAGACCGGTGCTAGGCACATTGCCTCTTTAAAATGTTAAAAGGCCTTATTTGCTTCAGGAGTCCATGAAAATGCATCTTTCTTCAATAATGTTGTTAGAGGTGCTGCTATTCTCCCATAATTCTTAATAAACTTGTGATAATACCCTGTTAACCTAAGAAATCCTCGCAGCTACTTTATGGTTGTGGGGACTTTCCATTCCTTAATGGCTTTAATTTTGTTAGGGTCTACCTTAACACCCTCGTGAGATACAATATGACCCAGATATTCCACCTCTTGTACTCCAAAGAAACATTTGGATGTTTTTTCATATAATTGTTTCTACTGCAATAGTTTTAGCACCCCATCAACATGTTCAACATGATCATTCCAAGACCTACTATAGATTAGTATATCATCAAAAAATACTAGCACAAATTTTCTAACGAAGAGTTTGAAAATGGAATTCATCAACCCTTGAAATGTAGAAGGTGCATTGGTAAGGCCAAAAGGCATGACCAAAAATTCATAATGACCCTCATGAGTTCGAAATGATGTTTTTGGAATATCTTCAGTCTTCATTCTAATTTGATGATATCGTAAAGGAAGATCCAACTTGGTAAAATAAATTGCTCCATGTAATTCATCCAATAATTCATCAATCACAGGAATGGGAAATTTATCTTTAATGGTGAGCTTATTGAGCTCCCTATAATCCGGACACATGCACCAAGATCCGTCCTTCTTGTCTACCAATACTATAGGAGCAGATAAAGAACTTTGACTAGGTTGAATTATACCCGCCTCTAACATTTCTGCAATCATACGTTCAATTTCGCTCTTTTGGACATAAGGATATCTATAAGGCCTGATGTTTGGAGGAACACTTCCTGGAATCAAATGAATATCATGATCATGATCATGAATAGGTGGGAGTCCTCTGGGAGTTTCAAACACCTTGGAATGATTGTCCAAGACTTGTTGGAGATCTGCAGAAATAGATGATTTTGATGTTGGAACTTCTAGTGAGCATAATTGTGAAATTACGCCTCGTTGTTCTTTCTTTAGAAGCTTTGTCATAAAATTAGAGCTTATTATCTTTCCTGGCTTCCCTGCAATACCCTGTAATTTGAATTCCTTTCCTTTCGAAAAAAATCTCAAGAAAAGTTCTTGAAAATTAAAAGCTACCGTCCCCAAAGATTGTAACCATTGTACTCCTAGTACAACATCAGCACCTCCCATAGGAATGGAAAGCATTGGAATATTCAATACATATTCCCCCATGGTTAGCTTGATATTATGACATTTTCTAGAGCAATTTATGGTTCCTCCATTTGCAACCATCACTTGACATTCTGGTGCTGGGTATAGGAAACAATTCAATTCCTTGGCTACCTTACAATGAATAAAATTATGGGTGCTACCTGAATCAATCAACACTATTACCTTTTTCTTCTTGACATGTCCTTCTATCTTGAGAGTTTGGGGAGTGGTAATTCCTGCCAATGCATTACACGATATGGTCGAACTCATTTATTCCTCTTCTAGGGCTGGTTCTTGGTGTATATCCTCTTGTTCATTTTCTTCTTCCTCTTCACAATCTATGTAAAATAATTTCTTCTCAGCACACTTATGACCTTTAGTGTATTTGCTATCACAACTATAGCAAAGCCCTTTTTCTCTTTTTTCTTCCAATTGTTGTGGTGTCAACCTTGTGGGTTGTGGAAATCTAGGCGTAGCAACACTTCCTTCTTTATAGAAGTGAGTGGTAGGCTTCCTTGTCGTCATAATTTTACATTCAATTTTTCTTGCCAACCTGAATGCCTTCTCCAATGAATCAGGTTCCAAAACGCGAACTTCATGTTGGATGTTATCCTTTAAAGTGCCTATGAAGAGATCAATCCTGTGTTCCTCTGGAATATCAGTTACCCTTATATTCAATTTTTGGAAGTCCTTAATGTGCTCCCCCACTAAACCCTTTTGTTTGAGATTTATCAATTGGCTAAAGAAGGTGTTGCTCTTTGTATCCTCATAATGTGCTATCATTTCCTCCATAAAAATTGACCAAGTGACAATTTTTTTACGGGAGAAGAGCCATCGATACCATACAAATGTATTTTGTTCTAAATGTAAAGTTGAAATGCGTACCTTTTGTGTGTTTTTCACATTATGGAGATCAAAATATTGCTCCATATATAGTATCCATGTTACAGGATCCTTTCCATCAAACTTCCTCATATCCATTTTTGGAATATGGTGGTTCTTCCTGCCAACATTAGAGCTTATGAAGTCACGATTAACATTTATTTTGTTCTCATCATGAGTTTCCTCTACTATCTTTTCACCATTAGGAAAAATTTCTTGTATCAACTTTGTCAAACCTTCCATGTCTGCTTTTAGATCATTCTTGATGTTTTCCATGTTTTCTTTCATTTTTTCATCGATCTTAGCTTCCATGTCATCCATCTTATATTCCATGCCATCTATCTTAGATTCCACACCTTTCTTCAAACCATCCACATTATTCTTCAAACCATCCATCTTCGCTTCCATGCCTTTCTTCAAAACTTCCATTTCATTTTTTGTTGCTCTTTGCGAGAGAGAAATTTGGTGCACTTGCTCTTCTAATTTTGATAGATCATGTTGCAATTCTTCATCTTCATGAGTCATAGTAGAGCCTTTTGAAGGCTTAATGGGTGTTGAATTATTTTTACGGGGAATTTTTTAGAACCAAATACTGATATATATTCTACAATATTCCCTTGGAATCAATTCAAATTGATTCTTCAAACAAGACTTATGCAATTCGGAAAAAAAATACACACCTTTTTCTTGATTTTGAGGAGCTCGATATTGAAATTGGATTATCTTTGTGATTGCAGCTCTTCAATA
Source organism: Pinus albicaulis (assembly GCA_034641835.2). Classification (NCBI taxonomy): domain Eukaryota; kingdom Viridiplantae; phylum Streptophyta; class Pinopsida; order Pinales; family Pinaceae; genus Pinus; species Pinus albicaulis. The sequence continues at coordinate 718,449 of JAXQQM020071009.1, read as the reverse complement.
TCTGAAATTTGGCACTGAGGTAGACTTCTGAATTATCTTTCGAATGCCATAGGTTTGACTTGATTTGGATTCTCCAAGGAAAAGTTATGTCCAATGTCCCACAATGACCTTATTATGGACTGGTTTAGTAGAGCGAACTTGTATGAATTGCCACATGTCACTTTTTAGTACCTTAGCTCTGAAATTGATAGAAAAGAAGCTACATTCCGTGTAATTGCAACCATTTTTTACATCACTCCAATCCGATGCTCAGAGAGAGAGTTATGAATATTTTCCCATGATCCCCTCTTTGAGATGAAATTCAGGAGCCTGAAAAAGCACTACCTTCCACAGATCATATCTCTGAAAATATTACGAATCAAGATTTGAAATTTTGCGCCATGTTTCCTCAGGATTTCAGCTTCGTGCCCTAAAATTTTTAGATTCTGAAACTTCACAGAAAAAACGTTATAGTGCGGATGCCACGATGACCTGTTTAGATTAAATTGAGGAGCCTGCAAAAATACCTAACTTCCATAGATCATATCTCCGAAAATGTTGTGAACCAAGCTTTGAAAGTTTTTGACGATGTTCCTCAGGATTTCGGCTTCGCACCCTAAAAATTTCAGCTTCTGAAACTTTGTAGAAACAAAGTTATAGCAAAAATTCCACAATGACCTGTTTGGTGCAACGAAACCCTAGAATCCAAAGCTCTGATACCAAATGTTGTGAAACCAGCTCCAAAAATAGAAGAAAAGAGATATCAACGCCTTAGAAATAAGACACTTCGAGGGGGCAACCTCCAATACATTACATGAATGAAAAAGTATTGGATGATACAAATTACAAAACCTCGTTTCTATATATAGGAGTCCATGGGGCCACAATGTAATCCTAGCCGACCTAACAATAATAATTTAAGGGCACAATAATAACAATATGGGGGTTACAGGGGTACAATAATAACAATAAAGGGGTTGCACTATCAACAATAAGGGACTATACTAGTAATATAGGGACCTAACACCTCTTGTTGATGATGTCTCATTGCATGGAGAGATTGCACCAAGGATACCACTAGATCAACAAAGGAGGATGAGTGCTTCACCTGTTGAGGCCCCAATCATTGATTTCAGAAGAGTGGAGACCTTGGGAGGTATTGATACAACACTGAGAGTCTTGGGTAGGCTCAAGGAAGAGAGGAGCACTCTCTCAACATCATCCACACCCACTCTCATTGCAGTTTCTGCGCTGTGGCAGGAGAAGAAAGGGAAGGATAGCAGCCTTCCCACTTACACATTTGGCATGGGAGCTATCTATGCACAAAAATCTTTGGAAGATTTAACACAATCACCTCTCTTCTCTTTGAGGATGGAAGGAGACTCATCTATGAGATGCTCCCTTTGCATGAGAAAAACTTATGGTAAGGGTATTGATTAATTTGATTTATCTAATGTATGTATGCATCCCTTAACCATATATGTGCAGGATGTTGCTCCAAGGAGGAGCATTCTTTCTTTGAGGCTGCGTGGTCTACTTGAGGCCATGAGCATTTTTGATGACCACCCCCTAGGAGGACTTGGGGAGGAATTTTGTTTTGGAGGACATACTCACATTGCCTCACCCATCATTCACTTCCTCCAAGCTTATGAGGATATTGGGGCAGCAAGGAAGTGGTTGAGAGACCACACATTTTTTCAGTCTCTGTTGTAGCTGAGAGTCAAGCTACATTGGTTACACATGAGGGATCATTGTATTTCACATTTGCTACATAGGGCAGGCAACATGATTCTCATTTTGGCTCCTTATGCTGCTATTGTTCCTATTCTTAAGAGGAGAATGTGTGGGAGAGAGACACATTAGCTGGATGTGTCCATTTGGGAAGAGAATCCCAATATTTTTTGTAGTGCATGCTCTAAAGGGATCATGAGAGATGATATGGCTGCCACAATCACACATTTGTTTCTTCAGGAGGCAAGCCATATGAGCTGGGATATGCCTCTCACTGATATTGGAGAGGAGTTTTTCTATGAATTACCGAGATGGGAGGTGACTTATTTCATTTGGATGATAGCATGGAGATCCCCAAAGAAGGAGGGGAGATTTTGCACCACTCACCTTGTCAGTTTCTTGAGGGCAAGCAACACTTTTGGAGGGGAGGAATGTAATATTCCTACTTAGCCCAAGCTAATAGGAATATTTAAATTTTGTTTTATTTTCCATTTATGAATAAATGACTAATGGAGGACATGTAAAACTCCTGAGATCAATGAATAAATTAATGCTCAATGTAAACAAAGCTATATTTGAGCCATTTACATAAAATCCACTTGCAGGTGTGAAAAGGGGCTTTGAGACTGGGTCAACTTTGACCAAATCTACAACGCTTTCTAGGTTCAATGTATCTCATGAAGGGACAATGCAGTTCTAGAAGGAGGACCTCATGTGAAAGGGGTTAAGTGATTCAAGCTGGTTTAGGGTTTGGGCAAGCCCTGATCTTATAAAAGGAAGGAGAAGCAGCTAGAGAAGGTTGTTGAATGTATTATGATTTTCAAGAATTATGTCTGCTTAGAAAAATTCTAGTTCTCTTGGCCGTTTAGCAAGAGACTACTGTGGATCTCCTATTGGGGGTTCTCCATCCTTCCATTGAGAAGCTCTTGGAGGGTTTTGTGCTTCTTTTCCACTATCTGGCATATGGCCAAGCTCCATCTCTCTTTGGCAGTGTGAATCCAGTGAGGGTTTCATTGTCTAAGTGAGCTGCAGCAAGTGCAATATAGATCTACTCAGATCTAGATAATACTATCATCTCTTCTCAGTGAGTGAGTCTTTTATCCTCTTGGAAGAGTGAAGTATCAACTTGAGCTTCGATTTCAGATCTTGGCTTCAGGCCAAAGTGTGTACTAGCATCAAATGCGCAGTTTCTCTCCCTGATCTGCGTAAATCCTGAAGAGCAGAGTTGTATGGGTTTGGAATTCTTCTGGAGGAGAGATCTCTAGTGGAAAGGATCCTTCCTTTCATTGTGTTGATCCATGGATTGGCGAACCAATCCATGTACCCTTCAAATATGATGTATTTTTTGGAAATACTGAGAGGGGGGGGGGGGTGAATCAATATTCCTTTCAATTAGAGCATTAGTTAATCTTCAATTATTATCAGTGCTTGTACAATGATAGCAGAAAACAAGAAGAACACAAATGCACACAATTTTTAAGGTGGAAACCCACTCCGGGACAAAAACCACCTAATGCTTTTCTAATAACTCTTTAATATTCAAATCCAATTGAAAATAAAGCTCCAACTTCCTAGAATCTAGAAAAACATTCTTCTCCAGATCTCACTGGATGGATGCTCCAACGCTCGAGATTCTTTAGTAGTCAACTGAACGGATGCCCCAACACCCAATGAGCTACAACTCACCCTAGCACCACCCTACCACCCTATAGAAGAATAAAAGAAGAATGGACTCCCGTACCAGGGAAAATGGTCCACTTTGCAATGATATAGAATGATGTAGAAGAAGAAGATATACTAGACCATAACCCCAACTTTGACACAACCACCTAATGATGATCCTAGACCTTCCAACACTGCCTCTTCAACCCTTGGCAGATAGATACTAGTACAATTTGTACAATAATGTATTTACAATGACTAAGTACAATGATACCTTTACAATGATTGTATGCAGTGCTGCCCACTTGAAGACTTCATATGATGAAATTATTGCTGCTGTTATGCACCTTGGTTACTGCTCTTGTCATGCTACCCTCTGCTGCACCTTGCTTTGCTTTGCTGCCGTATAAAGTCTGGTCCTTTGCAACCCTTGACAACACATGATCTAGCTTTTTCTTGCCTTCTAGGAGCTCGATATTGAATTTGGTGTATCTCTGTTATTTCAGATCTTCAATATATGATTTTTGGTCCTATAGTATTCCTCTGAGTCTTATTTCCAATGCCACAGGTCTTACCCAATTTTGATTCTTCAAGAATGAGTTATGCCCAATTTCTCACAATGCCTTAATTATGGATTTTTTTCAGCAGAGCGCACTTGTACATCATTCCACGTGTCACTGTTTCTTCATTTGGCTCTGAAATTGATAAAGAAAACATTACAGACTGTGCACTATCTAATGCTTTTTATGGAATTCTAATCTGATACTCAGAGAGAGAGTTATAATGATTTTACCAAGGTCACTTCTTTGAGATGAATTTCAGGAGCCTACAAAAACCCTGAATTCCACAGATCATATCTCCAAAAATATTGTGAAACTTGATCTAAAATTTTTACTGTAGCTTCCTTAGGATTTCAGCTTCGCCTCATAAAAATTTCAACTTCTGAAACTTCGTAGAAAAAACGTAAGAGCGAAAATTCCACGATGACTTGTTTCAAATGGCTGAATCCCTTGCATAAGGAGGAAATGAAGATCACAATTTATATGAATGCTTAAGTTGAGAGAGGCTTCAACAAGTGAACGCGGGAGGGATTTTAGGAGCATAAAAAATATTAATTATGACTTTTAAATTACCCATGCCCAAACCCCATGGGATTTTAGCCCACTAACTGGGGTTACAAACTTCAAACATGAATATCTCTCAAATCGTGAAGAATTACATGGCATGCCATATATCAATGGAAACATCTCGACAAGTAGAAAACATAAAAAGAATTGTTGACCCAGAATATATTAATTTGGTAGGTCAAAATTCACATGCAATATTGGGTTAGCCCCTGGTGCTGCTTGGGTTGACATCAATAACAACCGCTGATCAACAATCTCCCCCTTTGGCATTGATGGCAACACAAGTACTCCCCCTGCGATCATGAAACCTCTTCCTACAACATTATCTCCCCCTTTTACATCAATTTCAAAGGTTAACTCCCCCTGAAACACAACCATCCTGCAGACCTGTACACACTTCCACTCCCGCTGACACACAACCGTCCTGCAGACCTGTACACACTTCCACTCCCCCTGACACACAATCGTCCTGCAGACTTGTAATCTAATGAGAACTTGGGAGTATCCCAAGATTTTAACGAAGATATTCAAATGCTTCACGAGGTAAAGTTTTAGTGAAGATATCAAATTTTTTTTTTTTTTTTACAAACATACTCAAGTTTGATATTCTTTTCAGCGATTTGTTCTCTAAGAAAATGATATTTGATCGGAATGTGTTTTGTTTTTGAATGCATGATATGATTCTTGGAGATGCTGATGGCACTAGTGTTGTCACAGAATATGGGAATAGGCTCACTGAATTTTACTTGAAGATCTTGCAAAGTTTGTTTCATCCAAAGGACTTGAGTACAACATGATGCTGCTGCAATGTATTCTACTTCTGCTGTAGATAACGAGATTGAAGTTCGCTTTTTGCTCAACCATGATACGAGACAACAACCTAGATAGAATGCTGCTCCACTAGTACTCTTACGATCATAAATGCTTCCTGCCCAATCTGCATCTGTAAAGGCTTGAATAATGAGATTATTACCCTTGGGATACCACAAGCCATATTCTTCTGTGCCCTTTAGATATCGAAGAATTCTTTTGACGACAATAATATTTGATTCTTTTGGTGCTGCTTGGAATCTTGCTACTTGTCCAACTGCTTGCATAACATCTAGCTGAGAGGCTGTTACATATAGAAGACTACCAATAATAGATCTATACAACCTCTGATCCACATCCTTAGATGAGTCATCTATGCTCAATTTGCAACCTGTTACCATCAGAGTAAGGAAGGGTTTGCAATCTTCCATTTTGAATTTCTTGAGCATTTCCTTGATGTACTTGGCTTTACATATAAATATTCCTTTCTCTTGCTGAGATATTTGAAGCCCTAAGAAGTATGTCAGTTCACAAAGTAAAGACATCTCAAACTCACTTTGCATCTTTGTAGAAAATTTCTTACTTAGTCGATCATCATTTCTACCAAATATTGTATCATCCACATATACCTCAATGATTGTTAAATTATCTTTATCTATTTTTACATAAAGATTGCTATAAACAGTACCTTTCTTGAACCCTTGTTGACGTAGATATCCATCAAGAAGAGCATACCATGCTCTAGGAGCCTGCTTGAGACCATATAGATCCTTCTTTAACCTGCATACATAGTCTTCTTTTTGTGATAGTAGAAAACCTTCAGGTTGTTCGATGTAAACTTCTTCTTCTAATTCTCCATTCAGAAATGCTGACTTAACATCCATTTGGTAGACTTTGATTTTTCTTGAACATCCATAGGCGAGAAACATTCGGATGGCTTCCATTCTGGAAACTAGTGCAAATGTTTCGTCGAAATCAATTCCTTCCACTTGTGCATAGCCTTTGCAAACCAATATTGCTTTGTTTCTGGTAACCTACCCATATTCATTCAATTTGTTCCTGAACACCCATTTAGTCCCAATGAAATTTTTATCTTTTGGTCATGGAACTAATTCCCAGGTGTTATTCTTCTCAATTTGATCCAATTATTCATTCATAGCTGCTACCCAATGTTCATTCTGACTGGATTCCTCAAAAATACTAGGCTCAAAGGTTGCTAGAAAAGCAACGTGAGCTTGTTGTGATGAACGAAGCTGTTGACTTTCATTTATGTCACTAATGATTTGATTTGATGGATGGTTGTTTTGAATCCACTCTTTTGTTCTCCTTGGAGGAGATTCTTGTTGTTGTTCTAGTATATCTTGATGATCATTGTTTACTTCTTCCTCGTTGATAGTTGCTTCTTGTTCTACAATTTTATCTGTGTCTTTTTCAGCCTTTGTCTCAAGTTTCAAAGATTCTAGATCCTCATCATTACTCGCTAGAACACCATCTTCATCAAATGTAACATTTATGCTCTCCACTATCTGTTTTCGTCTTAGATTATAGCATTTATAGGCCTTTCTTTTTCGTGAGTAACCAACAAAGATACCTTCATCAACACGTGATTCAAACTTACCCAAATTTTGATCTTCTCTTTTGATATAACATTTGCTTCTGAAGATTCTGAAATATTTTACATTAGTTGGTTTTCCTTTCCATAATTCATATGGAGTCTTGTTGCAATTATTTTTTAGAAGACTTCGGTTGATAATGAAGACTGCCGTATCAATTGCTTGAACCCAGAATTTTTCATCCAATTTTGAGTCCTTCAACATTGTTCTACCCATTTCCTATACAGTTCTATTATTTCTTTCAGCAACTCCATTTTGCTGAGGTGTTCATGCTATTGAAAATTGCCTTTTTATTCCATTTTCGTCACAATATTGTTGAAATAATTTGGAAGTGAATTCCCCACCATTATCTGATCTTAAACACTTTATTTTCAAATCAGTTTCATTTTCAACCAAATCCTTGTAGATCTTAAAGCACTCAAATGATTTAGATTTTTTCTTTAGGAAACTGACGGCTGTCATCCTGGTATAGTCATCTATCATTAACATGAAATATAATTCTCCATTTAAGCCTTTTGTTCTCACATGACCACATAGATCAGTATGTGTCAATTCCAATGGATGTGATGAAAAGTGTTATTTTGTTTTAAATTGGACTTTTGTTTGCTTGCCATGCTGACATGCCTCACATAGTGTGTTGGAAGGTTTTGAGATTTTCAGCATTTCTCATACTGCTTCCTTTTTGCTTATCCTGACAAGATTGTCAAAGTTTATGTGACCCATTCGTTTGTGCCATAACTAACTTTCATCTTCTTTAGCTAGTAGACATGCTTTAGTTGCTTCATCCAGAACATATATGTCGTTTGGAGCTCGACTTGCTGTAGCCACAATTTTACCATACCTGCCTTTCCTGATTTTAAAATTTGTGGAGTTGAATAGCATTGTGTGTCCTTGATCACACATTTGTCCAACACTGAGCAGATTGTGATTCATGTTTTCGACCAATAGAACATTCTTGTCTATAACATCTTTGCTTCCGAGAGTGATGGTACCTGACCCTAAAACATTTTAAGATCCATCATTTCCAAAGGATATGGTTCCATCCTTCTTCTCTTTCAGAGATACAATTTTCTTTCTATCTCCAGTCATATGCGTTGAGCAACCGTTGTCAACATACCACACATCTTTATTTTTTTGAGCCTTGAGAGCGAGAGAACAATTATCAGTCTTCTTCTTCTTCCATGTTCACTCATTCTGTGGCTTCGAAGATTCTTCTGGAGGATTTTCAAGTCTGCAGTCTCTAGCTATGTGTCCAAAGTTCTGACATTTGTAACATTCCATATTATTTCTTAAATTTTCAAATCTATTGATGTTTTGTTGAGCCCTTGGAGGTTCATATTTGAATAATATCTCGGAATTGTATTGGTTCCTAGGGTATGTGTGACATTCTATAGCTTTATGACCAAATTTTCCACATGAATAACAATAGCCATGAAAAATATGTTGGTACTTGGATGAAAATCTTCGTTGAGAAATCGTCTTCCAAGGATGTGCTTGCGAATCTTGTCCAATGAAGTCTTCATGTATGTCAGATCTCATAGGTTCATTGTATTTTGTTGTAGAAGGTCTTGCTTATTCATCTTTGTAATTGAGGTCAGTTCTGTCGTTGTAAGATCGTTGATTGTTGATGAGTTCTTCCAATGCCCTTGAGCTGTTGTTATAATTTTGGACAGTTTTTCCCTTCTTCACTTCCTTACGCAGTGAGACTACTTCGGCTTCTAATGCTTCCCTTTCTTGGTTGCTTTCTTCCAACTTCTTTTGAAGTGACTCTTCAATACATTATTTTTCTTCAACCTCAATTTTGAGACCTTGAACTTGTTCTTCAAGAGTATTGGAACAGATCTTCTCAGCATTGAGCTATTTTATAAGCTTGATTTCCTCCTCATAAAATTCTTCTATGGTCAACCCTTGTTCTTCATTGTTTGATACTTCTTTTTATTGTGCTTGGCCATAAACAATACTTTCTCATTGGCTTCTTTTTTGCTGTCACTTTCTTCATCGGACGATGAGCTATCTTCTTTAGAGAGAAAGTTCCTTTTGGATCCTTTCTTTTTGCCTTGATTGTTGAATTTCTTAAAGCCTTTCTTTCCTTTTGAGTTGCCATCACTTTTGTTCGAACATTTTGCTACGAAATGCCCAACCTCACCACAACCAAAACATATCAATGGAAGTTTACCTTAGAATTTTCCCTTACCAGGTTTTAGTTTTCTCATAAAGTAAGCATATTCTTCATCTGAAAGACCTTCTCCATCATCTCCCTTTTCTGCACACTTGCAGGTGCATGTCATTTCAATTGAAGGTTGTTTGTCCTTATTGGTTTGCTTAGATGCAACGAACGTTGTTTCTAGATTTGAAGTACCCTTTTCTTCATCAAGTCTCATTTCATATGCTATGAGAACTCCATGTAATTATTCCTTGCTGAGTTTTGTCTAGATTTTCACTGTATTCTAAGACTGATATCTTTGGGTTGAATCTCCCTGGTAATTTTCTAAGAATCTTCCGTATAATAGTCTTCTCGTCAACTGGCTCTCCTAATCCTTCTAGAGTATTGGTTATTTCATCAACGTATTCGAAGTATGCAGCAATGTTGCAATCTTCTTTCATTCTGAGTTGCTCAAATTTTTCTCTATAGATTTGAAGTTTTGCTTCTTTGACATTTGAGTCACCTGCATATATATTCTCAAGCTTGTCCCATACATTTTTTACAGTTTTACAGCCCAACATGTTATGATAAGCGGATTCAATAAGTCCATTGATAATAATATTCTTTTCTTTTTCATCATTTACCAAATTCTTCTTACCTTGTTCATCCGCGGTTGATGTAAATCCATTTTGAACAGTGTCCCATACTTCGTAACCTTGCGCCAAGAGATAGACCTCCATTCTTCCTTTCCAGAGTGCATAATTATTTTCATTGAACAAAGGTACACCATTCTTGGTATGCTCCATGACCTCCTTCCAGCTGTTAAACTGCTATTGAAGGAACCAAGCTCTGAAACCAATTGTTGGAAATACTGAGAGGGGGGGTGAATCAGTATTCCTTTCAATTAGAGCATTAGTTAATCTTCAATTATTATCAGTGTTTGTACAATGATAGCAAAAAACAAGAGGAACACAAATGCACACAGTTTTTAAGGTGGAAACCCACTCCGGGACAAAAACCACCTAATGCTTTTCTAATAATTCTTTAATATTCAACTCCAATTGAAAATAAAGCTCCAACTTCTTAGAATCTAGAAAAGCATTCTTCTCCAGCTCCCACTGGATGGACGCTCCAACGCCCGAGATTCTTCAGTAGTCAACTGAATGGATGCCCCAACACCCAATGAGCTACAACTCACCTTAGCACCACCCTACCACCCTATAGAAGAATAAAAGAAGAATGGACTCCAGTACCAGGGAAAATGGTCCACTTTACAATGATATAGAATGATGTAGAAGAAGAAGATATACTAGACCATAACCCCAACTTTGACACAACCACCTAATGATGATCCTAGACCTCCCAACACTTCCTCTTCAACCCTTGGCAGATAGATACTAGTACAATTTGTACAATAATGTATTTACAATGACTAAGTACAATGATTGTATGCAGTGCTGCCCACTTGAAGACTTCATATGATGAAATTATTACTGCTGTTATGCACCTTGGTTGCTACTCTTGTCATTCTACCCTTTGGTCCTTTGCAACCCTTGACAACACATGATCTAGCTTTTTCTTGCCTTCTAGGAGCTCGATATTGAATCTAGTGTATCTTTGTTATTTCAGATCCTCAATATCCGATTTTTGGTCCTGTAGTAGTCCTCTGAGTATTCTTTCCAATGCCACAGGTCTAACCCAATTTGGATTCTTCAAGAATCAGTTATTCCCAATCTCTCACAATGCCCTAATTATGGAATGTTTAGAAAGAGTGCACTTGTACGGCATGCCACATGTCACTGTTTCTTCATTTGGCTCTAAAATTGATAGAGAAAAAATTACATACTGTGCAATAACTACCACTTTTTACAGCATTCCAATCCGATACTCAGAGAGAGAGTTATGACAATTTTACCAAGGTCACTTCTTTGAGATGAATTTCAGGAGCCTGCAAAAACCCTGACTTCCACAGATCATATCTCAAAAAATTTTGTGCACCTTGATCTAGAATTTTTACTACAGCTTCTTCAAGATTTTAGCTTTTCCTCATAAAAATTTCAGCTTCTGAACCCTTGTAGAAAAAACATTAGAGTGAAAATTCCACGATGACCTGTTTCAGATGGCCGAATCCCTTGCATAAGGAGGAAATGAAGATCACAATTTATATGAATGCTTAAGTTGAGAGGGGCTTAACCAAGTGAACGTGGGAGGGGTTTTAGGAGCATAAAAAATATTAATTATGACTTTTCAATGACCCATGCCCCAACCGTATGGGGTTTTAGCACACTAACTGGGGTTACAAACTTCAAACATGAATATTTCTCAAACCGTGAAGAATTACATGGCGTGCCATATATCAATGGAAACATCTCGACAAGTAGAAACCATAAAAATCATTATTGACCCAAAATATATTAATTTGGTAGGTAAAAATTCCCATGCAATAGTGGGTTAGCCCCTGGTGATGCTTGGGTTGACATCAATGACAACAGCTGATCAACAATATTTGCTGATTTATTTACTATAAAATTTATGAATACTACTACAACACTATGAGTTAGATCTCAAATCTACTCACTGCTGTTGATTATTTGCTGAGATCCCCAAGGGGAGTGTATTATAAAGTCCCTTTTGTATACAGATATGCAATAGTTCTACCATTTTGTATACAGATCTGTTATAGATCTGAAATATAATAAAAATAACCTTTAGCCTCCTGAAATTTACGCTGATAAGCTTTCCTGGTTCAATACTCTGTTGCAACACCTATTTGAGGCTTGTATTTCATGTAAATGCCTGTATTTCTCTTGTATATTACATAGGCCATATCATAGACCTGAATTAATATTTCTCACACTCCATTATAACTTTCACCTTAAAAAATTATGCTATGCTTCAATAAAATTCTGCATAGTTCTAGTCATGGGGAATCAGGGTTTTTAAGCCTAGTCGGGATTGGAGGAACTGTTTAATATAGCTAGGATCATTTTTTTGACCTGAAATTTGATATGGGAGTCCTAAATGACCTAATATAAAATGAAATACTGCTATTTCCCTTATTTTTATGTGGATTTCTGAATACACTCATTTTAGGGCATAAATCACCGCTTTTCCCCATCCTTTGTCAATAGAATTAATCTCTCTTCTTGTTGCTATAAAAAAAATTTCTACTGAGGTGTTTTTAAATACATATTAGGGTTATTAGCTTGCTTCTACTTGAGCATTGTGTTTTATACTACTGCATCCCTTCATTGGGCAATTGTCTGAAGACAACTAGTTGTGGGAGATCTGTTTAACCCACCTAGAGTGATTTATTTTGAGCCTCCTCTTGTATTTAGGTCTTAGATACTTTTATATAAGGGATCCAAGGGTTGGAATTGGCTGGTCAAGCACACATCCTTGAACAATGAAATTTCAGGCCTGTCTTGTTGAGCAGTCCAGATTTGGGAATATTACAGTGGTATCAGAGCATTATCTCTAGCTCAGAATGTGAGATCAAACTATCAGAAGCATCAAGATAATAAGTAGAGATCAGGATGGCCAGAATGATGGAAGAAGAGATCTCCTTACTTCTCTTTAAAACTATGAAAGGCATCGAAGAAGATCTTGAACAGATGAAGGAAGAAAGATGCAAGGAAACTCCTAGAGGGTTTCAAAGAGAAGAAAGATGCAGTGAGCTCCAGAAATTAGAGATTAGTAAGCTGGAGAAGATGATATTTGCCTCATCATGTTTCAGATCCATGAAGGACTCCCCAAGGAGGTTGAGCAGATAGAAGAGGAAGGCCCCTGCACTTCCTATTCTCATCAAGGAGACAAAGAAAGAATCAGGAGAAAGACTCCATATTTTGGAGAAAAGAAGGAGGAGAGGCTCTCAAATATTCTTCCTAGATTTGTAAAGAACATTAGTGAAGATATCAAGGAGATCAGGAGGGAGATGTATAGAGAATATCCAAATGAGTTTGAATATGCATCAAACTCTAGATTTTCACACAGTGAGTGTGAGCATGCAGCCACACACTGTGATGTACAACGTAGTCAGAAGTTCAGATCTACCATGAGGAAGATGGGAGAGAAAGAAGAAATGACTAGGAGGAAAACTCTTAGTGATTTCTTGAAAGAAGATGAGTCTCAAGCCCTGAAACTAAGAAATTAGTTCTATTTTTCAGAGTATTGCAAGGCCAAGGTGAAGAGAAGAAAGTAGAGTGATATATCTACTCTATCTATCTTTGATGGATCACCTACAAGATCAACCAAATAATGGGTGGAAGAGCTAGACACCTTCCTGCAGTTGCACCAAGTTCCTAAAGGAGAAGCCATAAGAGTTGCAGCACTACACTTTAAAGGTAAGGCCTATGCTTGGTATTAAATTGAGTTCCTTCCTTTCAAAAATGTAAATACTTCATCTTACATAAGTTTCACTAAGGAATTAGTGAAAAAGTTTGATAAGAGGGTTCGTGGAACACCTATGGTGAAGTTAAATGAGAAGACTCAAATAAAAGCCTTGCATAGAAACGCAGATCCATTTTAGAGGCCCATGGAAGAGGCTGAAAACTGACATCATGGCTTGTTATAGGCAAGATTTCCCTCCCACACCTTTGAACAAAAGAACATAGAGATCTCTTCTTCAAAGGTGGATCCTATCATTGGGAGGTTGCCCAATTTTGTTGCAGAGATAAAGGGTAATAGCACTATCAAATATAGACTTGATCTAGCACCTAAAGCAGAGGAAGGAGGAGCTTTTTCTCCAACAAGAGGGATTCTTATGGCATGGAAAGAAAATCCCCAATATCTCATGCATGGAGATCAAGGCACATTTCATGATCTACATGTGCCATCGATGAGAAGGTGTAGAACAATGGAGACACAAGGAGGAGATAGGAAAGAGAACCAAACTCATTCCTATCCATTGCAGAAGGTTGATGCACCTAAGAAGGTGATTAGATTGCGTAGTGGAAGCATGGAGCATTTTCTCCATTCATATGTTCAGTCACCTCTTGTTGATGATGTCTCATTTCATGGAGACATTGCACCAAGGAGACCACTGGATCAACAAAGGAGGATGAGTGCTTCACCTATTGAGGTACCAATCATTGATTTCAGAAGAGTGGAGACCTTGGGAGGTCTTGATATAGTGTTGAGAGTCTTGGGTAGGCTCAAGGAGGAGAGGAGCACTCTCTCAACATCATCCACACCCACTCTCATTGCAGTTTTTGTGCTGTGGAAGGAGAAGCAAGGGAAGGATAACAACCTTCCCACTTACAAATTTGGCATGGGAACTGTCTATGCACATAAATCTTTGGAAGAGTTAATACAATCATCTCTTTTCTCTTTTTTTGGATGGAAGGAGACTCATCTATGAGATGCTTCCTTTGCATGAGAAAAAACTTATGGTAAGGGTATTGATTATTTTGATTTATCTAATGTATATATGCATCCCTTAACCATATATGTTTGTTGCTCCAAGGAGGAGCATTCTTTCTTTGAGGCTACATGGTCTACTTGAGGCCATAAGCATTGTTGATGACCACTCCCTAGGAGGACTTGGGGAGGAATTTTGTTTTGGAGGACATACTCACATTGCCTCACCCATCATTCACTTCCTCCAAACTTATGAGGAGATTGGGGCAGCAAGCAAGTGGTTGAGAGACCACACATTTTTTCAGTCTCTGTTGCAGCTGAGAGTCAAGCTGCATTGGTTACACATGAGGGACCATTTTCCTTCACATTTGCTACATAGGGCAGCCAACATGATTCCCATTTTGGCTCCTTATGCTGCTAATGTTCCTATTCTTAAGAGGAGCATGTGTGGGAGAGAGACACATAGGCTGGATGTTTCCATTAGGGAAGAAAATCCCCATATTTTTTTCAGTGCATGCTCTAAAAGGAGCATGAGAGATGATATGGCTGCCACAATCACACATTTGTTTCTTCAGGAGGCAAGCCATATGAGCTGGGATATGCCTCTCACTGATATTAGAGAGGAGTCTTTCTATGAATTACCGAGCTAGGAGTTGATTCATTTCATTTGGATGATAGCATGGAGATCCCCAAAGAAGGAGGGGAGATTTTGCAGCAGTCGCCTTGTCAGTTGCTTGAGGGAAAGCAACACTTTTGGAGGGGAGGACTGTAATATTCCTAATTAGCCCAAGCTAATAGGAATATTTAAATTTTGTTTTATTTTCCATTTATGAATAAATGACTAATGGAGGACATGTAAAACTCCTTAGATCAATGAATAAATAAATGCTCAATGTAAACAAAGCTATATCTGAGCCATTTACATAAAATCCACTTGCATGTGTGAAAATGGGTTTTGAGACTGGGTCAACTTTGACCAAATCTACAACGCTGTCTAGGTTCAATGTATCTCATGAAGGGACAACGTAGTTCTAGAAGGAGGACCTCATGTGAAAGGGGTTAAGTGATTCAAGGTGGTTTAGGGTTTGGGCAAGCCCTGATCTTATAAAAGGAAGGAGAAGAAACTAGAGAAGGTTGTTGAATGTATTATGATTTTTAAGAATTATGTCTGCTTAGACAAATTCTAGTTCTCTGGGTTGTTTAGCAAGAGACTAGTGAGGATCTCCTATTGGGGGTTCTCCATCCTTCCATTGAGAATCTCTTGGAGGGTTTTGTGCTTCTTTTCCACTATCTGGCATATGGCCAAGCTCCATCTCTCTTTGGAAGCATAAATCCAGTGAGGTTTTCATTGTCTAAGTGAGCTGCAGCAAGTGGAATCTAGATCTACTCAGATCTAGATCATACTATCATCTCTTCTCAGTGAGTGAGTCTTTTATCCTCCTGGAAGAGTGGAGTATCAGCTTGAGCTTCAGTTTCAGATCTTGGCATGAGGCCAAAGTGTGTACTAGCATCAACTACACAGTTTCTCTCCCTGATCTGCATAAATCCTGAAGAGCAGAGTTGTAGGGGTTTGGAATTCTCCTGGAGGCATAGAAAATTTTAGGGTCTAATATTCGCAGGTGGGCTAATTTTCCATGGTTTTTCCAAAAAAAAGATTCGCCAATTTGTTAAGTCCCTATATTAATAGTGTAGTCCCTTATTATGTTAGTGTAGCCCCACTTATTGTTATTGTTGTAACCCTGTAACCCCCATATTGTTATTATTGTGCCCTTACATTATTATTGTTAGGTTGGCTAGGATTACATTGTGGCCCCACTAGGATTATATTGTGGCCCCATGGACTCCTATATATAGAAGGAGGGTTTGTTCATTTGTATCATCCAAGAATTGTTCATTTATGTAATGTATTGGAGGTTGCCCCCTCGAAGTGGCTTATTTCTAAGGCGTTTATATCTCTTTTCTTCTATTTTTGAAGCTGGTTACACAACATTTGGTATCGGAGCTTTGGATTCTAGGGTTTCGCTGCTCCAAACAGGTCATCGTGGAATTTTCGCTATAACTTTTTTTCTACGAAGTTTCAGAAGCTGAAATTTTTAGGGTGTGAAGAAAAAATCCTGAGGAAGCTTGTATAAAAATTTCAGAGTTTGGTTCGCAATAATTTCGGAGATATGATCTGTGGAAGTCAGGTATTTTTTCAGGCTCCTAAACAGGTCATCGTGGAATTTGCGCTATAAATATTTTTCTACGAAGGTTCAGAATCTGAAATTCATATGGTGCGAATCTGAAATCCTGAGGAAATTCATCAAAAAATTTCAGAGCTTGGTTCGCAATATTTTTGGAGATATGATCTGTGGAAGGTAGTGCTTTTTCAGGCTCCTGAATTTCATCTCAAAGAGGTGATCGTGGGAAAAGTTCAATAACTCTCTCTCTGGGAATCGGATTGGAGTGCCGTAAAAATTGGTCGCAAGTAAACAGAATTTAGTTTCTTGGATATCAATTTCAGAGAAAAAGGACGAAACAATGACACGTGGAAAGTAGTACAAGTTCGCTCTACTGAACCAGTCCATAATTAGGTCATTGTGGGAGATTGGACACAACTTTGTCTTGGAGAATCCAAATCAGGTCAGACCTGTGGCATTCAAAAGAGAATTCAGAGGGATATTTCATTGCTTAATTTTAGATATTGAAGAGTTGCAATCGCAGAGATAATCCAATTCCAATATCGAGCTCCTCAAAAGAAAGTAAAAGGTGTGTATTGTTTTTCCCGAATTGCATAAATCTTGTTTGAAAAATCAGTTTGAAGTGATTCAAAGGGCCTACTGAGCATATATTTCAGTATTGCGTTCTGAAATGCCTCCTAAAAATAATTCAACACCCATTAAGCCCTCAGAAATCTATACTATGATGCATGAAGTGGAAGAATTGCAGTATGAGATATCAAAATTACGGTACCAAGTGCAACAAATTTCGATCTTACGAAGAGCAACCGAAGCTGACATAGATGGTTTAAAAGAAGAAATGGAGGCTAAATTGGATGGTTTGAAGGGTAAAATAATAGCTAATATGGATGATAAATTAGTAGAATATGACATCGAGCATCAACAACAATTTCTCCAACTCTCAAAGGATAACCTAACTTTGGTGCAGAATCTAATGAAACAACAGGAATATCAACATCACATCGAAAGAAGTTCTGACGCAGTCACAAAAACAAGAACTCGACAAGTACGATCAATTTCAGAGTATCTCAGCAAGTGGAAGAACTTTCCTGTAGAAGATTCCACATGGGAGGATGAGAATTTTATACAGAAGCATCAAGAAATAATCAAGCGTTGAGGACAACACTTGTTTGAAGGAGAGAGGCATGTTAAGTCCCTATATTAATAGTGTAGCCCCTTATTATGTTAGTGTAGCCCCCCTTATTGTTATTATTGTACCCCTGTAACCCCCATATTGTTATTATTGTGCCCTTACATTATTATTGTTAGGTCGGCGAGGATTACATTGTGGCCCCACTAGGATTATATTGTGGCCCCATGGACTCCTATATATAGAAGGAGGTTTTGTTCATTTGTATCATCCAAGAATTGTTCATTTATATAATGTATTGGAGGTTTCCCCCTCGAAGTGGCTCATTTCTAAGGCGTTGATATCTCTTTTCTTCTCTTTGGAGCTGGTTACACAACACAATTTCCATTTTTTTATAAAACTGATTCGCCCAAATTTTACAATATAAAATCATTTTAGGTTAAAAATCGTCAATATTATATAGAATATATATATATATATATATATATATATATATATATATATATATATATATAATATCATTATAAATCTGAATAATTTTACAAGTACATCAATACATATTTTATAGTTTTCATATTAGGGACTAGTGAGATTCGCCAATTTTTTAAACTTCAAGATAATTTTCCATTGTTAAAATTATCCCTACCTAGAGGAGAGATCTCTAGTGGAAGGGATCCTTCCTTTCACTATGGTGATCCATGGATTGGCCAACCAATCCATGTACCCTTTAGATCTGAAGTATTTACTACAGAATTTCTGAATATTGCTGCAACACTATGACTTAGATCTCAGATCTACTCACTGCTGTTGATTATTTGCTGAGATCCCCAAGGGGAGTGTATTATAAAGTCCCTTTTGTATACATATCTGCAATATATCTACCATTTTGTATACATATCTGTTATATATCTGAAATGAAATAAAAATAAGCTTCATCCTCCTGAAATTTACGCTGATAAGCTTTCCTAGTTCAATACTCTGTTGCAGCACCTATTTGAGGCTTGTATTTCATGTAAATGCCTATATTTCTCTTGTATATTGCATAGGATATAGCATATACCTGAATTAATTTTTCTCACACTCCATTATAACTTTAACCTTCAGAAATTACGCTATCCATGCTTCAGTAAAATTCTGCATACTTCTAGTCATGGGGAATCAGGGTTTTTAAGCCTAGTCGGGATTGGAGGAACTGTTTAATATAGTTAGGATCATTTTTTTGACCTGAAATTTTATATGGGAGTCCTACATGACCTAACATAAAATAATTTACTGCCATTTCCCTTATTTTTATGTGTATTTCTGAATACACTCATTTTAGGGCATAAATCACCGCTTTTCCCCATCCTTTATCAATATAATTAATATATCTTCTTGCTGATATAAAAAAAATTGCTACTGAGATGTTTTTAAACACATATCAGGGTTATCAGCTTGCTTCTACTCTAGCATTTTGTTTTATACTGCTGCAACCCTTCATTGGGAATTTTTCTGAAGACAACTAGGTGTGGGAGATCTGTTTAACCCACCTAGAGTGATTTATTTTGAGCCTCCTCTTGGATGTAGGTATTAGATACTCTGATATAATGGATCCAAGGGCTTGTCTTGGCTGGTCAAGCAGAAATCCCTGAAAAATGTGTTTTTCAGGCCTGTCTTGTTGAGCAGTCCAGATTTGGGAATATTACAGAATTACCAAATCAAAAAAATTAGATTTCAATTTTTCATCACATACATCAAAATATTCATAGTTAACATTTTAATTTTTCTTGATAATGAGAAGAAAAAAATGTTTACTTGCATTTACTAGCCTCTTCATTTTCCCTGCATTAACTAAAGAGATATTCAGTTTCTTACGATGAGCTCTCACAATATACTCCACTCCATCTTTGATTAAATTATATTTTTTCTCGTGATGGTAAAATGTTGAGATTGCCACAAGATGATGAGCTTAGTGGAAAGAAGTCGCCTTCACTAAGTGGGCCCGCAGGCTATTTTTGGCGCAAAGTCTATTTTTAGACATATGGATCATATTCTATGAGTTGCAAGATGCTATTTGTGGAAGGTTGGTCAAGTTGGAAAAAAAATAGATGGAATTCCATTTTTAGACATATTGGGCAGAATCTATTTTTAGATTGCTAGTCTAAAAATAGATATGTCGAATATTATTAGCTCTTAATAATATTTGGACTATAAACATTATCTTATTCTCTTGGAGCACTTCAGTTAAGTGCACAGATGTGGCACAGGAGCTGACAGAAGGAATTATGCTATTCCTGAGGGTTAAGTGGAGATATTTCATGTATACTTAAGTTAGAACTCATGTGAGAGAGTTTGGTGGAGTTGATTGAGGAAGTTAATGGAGTTGTGTTCAGTTTAACTAATCTAAACATAGTTGAGCTAGTTGTATCTAGTCTAACTGATTGATACACTAGTGAGAGTGGTGTGAATTAATTATTAATTAATTCACTAATTATAAACTCATTAATCAAATAAAGAATACATCAGTTAACTTCAGTGCATGGACAGTTTCAGTGGAGACCAGTGGAGAGATAGGTGAAAGAGCAGTGTGACTATCAATTGTGACTATACTGTTGCATGATTTTCAACAACCAGTGATTGGAGAAGCCAATGAGGATTGCGCAGTACAAGCCAGGTGGTTCAAAGTTATTTATGAACCATTCTTCAGCATTGATTACGCAATAGAGGCAGGCTATCAGGTGGCAGAGATTGGAGCATGTGTTTTGCTAGATCTAGCTTGATTAGTGTGTAGCAATTGGAGATTGTACTGAGAGCTTGTGAGGAGCTTTGTATAATGATTTTTACATGATCTCTATGAAATATAATATACATATAGTTAGGGTTTTCAGCTTTAAGCTTTCCCATGAAATACTGTGTTCATATGTGTGATTGTTTATGGTTTTAATGTGCGCATGTGATTGTTTTTATTTCCGCAATTAATGATCAATGGTAGAAGATACTCTGTATTGTGCATGGAGTTAAAATAGTGCGTGATCAGGAGAATCTCGGTGAATAATATATCAGTTATTCAAATTTCTACATGGTATAAGAGCGATATTGATCATTGGAGCAATTGAAAAACATTGAAGCGGTTGAGTTTTGAGCTGGTGGAATTCGAATTTGTAGCAGTGTTTTCTTGGTGTCGAAGTTGAGATGTCCTTCAACAGATTGCAATTGGAGTATGCCCTTGAGGGCAGCTAGAATTATATTTCATGGAACTACAGGATGGAGGCGGTGCTGGATGACAATGGGTTGAAGGAGTTCATAGATGCAGAAATTCCAAAACCTACTTCTAGCGATGTTGCCGTACTTGACGCATGGCAAAAGAAGACATCAAAGTGTTGAAGGATTCTGTTGGAAGGTGTGAAGGATCACATAGTGTCCAGCCTTCATGGTAAGGCTTCTCCATTCTTTATGTAGAAAGCATTGACAGACTTATTTCAAAGCAAGAGTGACTAGAGGAAGTTAGCGCTCAAGGATAAACTCAGGAACATAAAAATGGAGAAAGGCGACAGTATGCCCAAGTACCTCACAAAGTTCATCCAATGCAGGGATGAGCTGGGAAGTGTGGGGGTTACTGTTGATGATGAGGATTTGGTGAGCTTGGCTCTCCTTGGGCTTCCGAAGAGTTGGCATTCCTATCAGAACTCTGTCAATGGTCGGGAGAAATTGCCAGGATGGGAGCGACTTTGGTCGGATCTTGTGAAGGCTCTTAGGAGCGACAGTGGTGGTGAATTCATCTTTGGCGAATTCAAGGACTTTTGCAGCACAGAAGGAATTCGAAGAGAGCTCATAGCACCTCATAACCCACAGCAGAATGGGGTTGTTGAGCGGAAGAATAGAACAATCGTGGGTGCTACATGAGCGATGTTGCATGATCAGGGCCTTCCCATACACTTGTGGGATGAGGCATGCAATACTGCTGTTTATGTGCAAAACCGTTGTCCTCACAGGATACTTGGCATGAGTACACCCGAGGAGGCGTTTTCTGGCAAGAAGCCTAAGATTTCCCATTTGACGATTTTTGGTTCACCTGTTTACATTCATGTGATGAAGGATGACAAGAAGAAGCTGGAGCCGACTGCAGAGGTTGGGATATTTGTGGGGTACACTGATACACCCCACAACTATCATGTGTATTTTCCAGATAGTCGTAAGACTGTTGTGTGATGGGATATCAAATTTCATGATGAGAAAGCCATGAAGTGTTTGCTTGAGAGGGAGCCACACTTGCATGTAGATGAGGAGCTATTAGTTCCTAAGGATGAGTCTCTGGATGTGGATCAGCCACAAGATGAGGTTCATGGAGTGGAAGAGACCACTCAAGCGCTTTGACCATCGAGGAGAAGCTGACCTTTTCGGAAAGGTGGCCGGCGGCTCAGAATGCGAGAGAAGGTTGTAGGAGCACCTACATCTGATACGAAGAGCAGTCACAGCTGGTACACTAGATACAAGACCCTTATGAGCAAATTGTATCAAGAAACGAGAGCCCATCCTCTTTCGAGGAAGGCGTGAGGATCTTGCATGGGTAGATGCCATGGTGGAAGAGTATGATTCGATTGTCGAAGCAGTGCATGGGAGATTGTCCCAAGGCCGGAAGGAAATCGGTGGTGGAGTTTGAGATGGATCTACAAAGTGAAGCAAGCGACTAACGGGAGTGTGGAAGGAATGACAGGTTGTTGCTGAGGCTTTTCACAGATTGAGGGGATCGATTATGAGGAGACATTTTCACCTGTCGCAAGGTATTATTCCATACGGATGATTCTTGCTCTCTCAGCGCAGATGGGGTGGCACATTGATCAGATGGATGTGAAGACTGCGTTCCTCAACGAAGTCATTGAGGAGGAGGTGTACATAGAGTAGCCTGAATGTTTTGAGATCTTCAGCAGCGAGTCGCATGTGTGCAGGCTCAAGAGAGCGCTGTATGGGTTGAAACAAGCACCTCGTGCTTGGTACACATGGATAGACAATTATTTCATCGGACTTGGATTCTCCAAGAGTGAGGCGGATCCAAACCTATACTAGATTGTGGTGGAGGGTAAGTTGCTGATCATTGTACTTTATGTAGATGATTTGATTTTGATAGGTGATGAGCTGTGGATACTCTCATGCAAGGATGATCTTGCAAAAGAGTTTGAGATGAAGGACTTCGGCCTCCTTCATTATTTCCTGGGATTGGAAATTTGGCAGTGCAATGATGGGTTGTTTGTTTCTCAAGGCAAGTATGCCCGGGAGATACTGGAGAAGTTCAACATGCATGGCTGCAAGCCTGTTGATACTCCTCTTCCTGGTGGATGGAGGAAGAAGGATGCTACTTCGACGGAGGTAGTGGATGCCACTGTTTATCGACAGTTGGTGGGGTCGCTTATGTATATGGTCAATACACGACCCGACATATGCTATGTTGTTAACCAACTTTCACAAGCTATGGTTAAGCCTACCAAGCTCTACTGGAAGGCAGGCAAGCATGTATTGAGATATCTCAGAGGCACATTGGGATATGGATTATGGTATAGACAGTCGGATGAGGTGAGGCTATGTGGCTTCACGGATGTAGATTGGGCAGGGAGCCCAATGGATAGAAAGAGAACATCTGGAGGGATTTTCAGTATCGGAGTTATTGAAAGCAGTTTCTTAGTACAACGAAAGTAGAGATCCGTGGCACTCGATTCAGAGCGAGGCCAAGTATATGTAGTTTGTTGCATGCAAGGCTGCTGGATGAGGGAAGATCCTGGTTGGGTTGTTCGGTTCACACTTAGATCCTACTGTGATATATTGTGATAATTAGAGTTGCATCAAACTCTCGGTTAATCTAGTATTTCATGATAGATCTAAACACATTGACATCTGGTATCATCATATCAGAGATTGTGTGCAGCAGAAGATCATGTTACTTTCATGCATTCCCACGGAGGATCAGGATGTTGATATCTTGACGAAGGTGCTCACCAGGAGCAAATTTGAATACCACAGGGGCAGGATAGGGGTGGCAGATAATCCTTATCTTGTTGAGAGGGAGTGTTGAGATTGCAACAAGATGATGAGCTTAGTGGAAAGAAGTCGCCTTCACTAAGTGGGCACGCAGGCTATTTTTGGCGCAAAGTCTATTTTTAGACTATGTCTATTTTTAGACATATGGATCATGTTCTATGAGTTGCAGGATGCTATTTGTGGATGGTTGGTCAAATCGGAAAAAATAGATGGACTTCTATTTTTAGACATATTGGGCGTAATCTATTTTTAGATTGCCAGTCTAAAAATAGATATATCGAATATTATTAGCTCTTAATAATATTTGGACTATAAACATTATCTTATTCTCTTGGAGCACTTTAGTTAAGTGCACAGATGTGGCACAGGAGCTGACAGAAGGAATTACGCTATTCCTAAGGGTTAAGTGGAGCTATTGCATGGATACCTCAGTTAGAACTCATGTGACAGAGTTTGGTGGAGTTGATTGAGGAAGTTAATGGAGTTGTGTTCAGTTTAACTAATCTAAACATAGTTGAGCTAGTTGTATCTAGTCTAACTTATTGATACACTAGTGAGAGTGGTGTGAATTAATTATTAATTAATTCACTAATTATAAACTCATTAATCAACTAAAGAATACATCAGTTAACTTCAGTGCATGGACAGTTTCAGTGGAGACCAGTGAAGAGATAGGTGAAAGAGCAGTGTGACTATCAGTTGTGACTATACTATTGCATGATTTGCAACAACCAGTGATTGGAGAAGCCAATGAGGATTGTGCAGTACAAGCCAGGTGGTTCGAAGTTATTTATGAGCCATTCTTCAGCATTGATTACGCAATAGAGGCAGGCTATCAGGTGGCAGAGATTGGAGCATGTGTTTTGCTAGATCTAGCTTGATTAGTGTGTAGCAATTGGAGATTGTACTAAGAGCTTGTGAGGAGCTTTGTATAATGATTTTTACATGATCTCTATGACATATAATATACATATAGTTGGGGTTTTCAGCTTTAAGCTTTCCCATGAAATACTGTGTTCATATGTGTAATTGTTTATGGTTTTAATGTGCGCATGCGATTGTTTTTATTTTCGCAATTAATGATCAATAGTAGAAGAGATTCTGCATTGTGCATGAAGTTAAAATAGTGTGTGATCAGGAGAATCTCAGTGAATAATATATTATTTATTCAAATTTCTACATAAAAGACCGCTTTCCTGTCATACAAATATGGACTACCCAAGATAATCCCTGAAATGTCAAGTGGAACCACATCTAACTCAACTTCATCAAAAAAGTTTGTAGTAATAGCAAATCTAAAAATACATTTCCTTGTCACCTGTAAATTGGAATTATTAACTATCCAACCCAAAGGGTATGGCTTATGATGAGGTACAGTTTCAAGGTTTAGTTTTTTAACTAAGTCTTCTAAAATCAAGTTTGCTTGTGACCCTATATCAAACAATGAATCAATATTTGTATGATTAGAAATTAGTCTAACATGGAATAATTCTATCCTTGTATCTTCATTTTGAGTGTTGTTGTGACTGTTTGAAGAACTAGAACTTGCTATAGCTTCCTTACCTTTTTTAACCATGGCAACTATCTTGGTTTCATCTCTTGAATCAGATCCAAGAACTTTTTGTGTGGTGGCAGTCGTCTTTTGTTTCCCTTTGTTATTTGGTTTCTTTGGCCTTAGTTCGGGATGTAGTTTCCAACAGTGGGATTCATCATTCCCCTCTTTGGAACTATGTTTTCATGTAAATTTATCCCCTTCTTTATTAACACTTGCATTCTTCTTTCCCTTCCATTTTCCTCCTTTCTCTTTCCCCTTACCATTGAATGGATTCTTCTTACTACCTTATTCAGAAATGTTTTTACCCCTTGCTTCAAGATGTGTGGCTTACACCCATACTTCATCTAAGTTATTTGTGTCAAACATAAGGATAGTGTGTTTTAAGTAGGAATGTAGACCTTCTATATACTTCAAGGGTGTATCTTGTGAAGTTAAGTCTAATCCAAGTAATAAATCCCTTTTCCTAAAATCTTGTATATACTCTTGGACACTTTGACCTTTGAGCTGTCTAAATTTTTTCCAACTCATTATTGATTTTTGCATATAGGCTAATGGATAAAATCAACTTTTAATGGAAGAAAATAATTATACCCAAGAAATGGAAATCTTACCATGGATTCGTATTTCCTCTTGTGTATTTGCCTCCCATAAAACTAGTGCGACTTCTTCTAGCCTTAATGAAGCCAACTAGATTTTGATATCGTCTTCTTATAGATTATGAATTCTAAAGTAAACTTCCAATTAACGAATCCAATTGTCTAGTCTTTCAACATTAACTTCTCCATTGTATGTAGGAAGTTCAAATTTGATGTCCAACTTGAGTAAAAAAGTCTTAACTTTTGGGATCTTGGAATGAGTATGGGTATGAGTTTTTGTAGTGAATGTGGAAGATGAATATGCAGATGAGGAGGATGATGATGATGATGGTGGAGAGGGAGGTGGTTTTCCTCCATTGCCTTTTGAGCTCCTCTCTTCCCTCTTTTTACTGTTTGAAGATTATTCTCTATGAGGGTGTTCTGAAACTTCTCCAGTTTCCTTTGCCATAAGTGGAAGATGAATATGCAGATGAGGAGGAGGATGATGATGGTGGTGGATAGGGAGGTGGTTTTCCTCCATTTCCTTTTGAGCTCCTCTCTTCCTCCTTTTTATTGTTTGAAGATTATTCTCTATGAGGGTGTTCTGAAACTTCTCCAGTTTCCTTTGCCATAAAAGCTTCATACATAACTTTCACCATCCTTTTCATTTCTTTGAATTACCTCTTGAAATCCTCTTCTTCAGAATTTTCATGAGTTCCTTCATGGCCTCAAATTTTGGCTATAGATTCAAGCTCAATCTCTGCAGCTTGTATCTCTTCAATCAACTCAAATTTTTGTGCAATTAATTCCTCTTCTATCTCAATTACTGGAGATGTAATTTGAGGTGCTTCAAGTGTTGTCTTGAGTGGTCCTTTGGGTAAGGATGATGCCTTCTCAGCCTTCTTCCTTCTTGTCCTAACTTTAGGACTAGCTATCAGTAGCTTCCCTTCTCCTCTCTGCAATCTCAATCTTGTAAGCATTAGTAAATTTGCACTGTTAAAAACCTTCAAATAAAACAAACAGGAAACCTTGTGCTCTAATATCAACTTGATCTGAAAATGAATTCTAGTTATTGCTGTGCTATTTTTATATCAGATATAAAATTTTCTTTGCTTTGTTTTAGTTATCCTTCATAGGTTTATTTATGAGCACATGATTTTGAAACAGTGTACTTAGTGAAATTATGAGTTTTTTCATAAGCTTAAAAAGCATAATTTTAAATGACAAAACAGAAGAAATATTAAAACACAACAAACACAGATACCAAATCTTAACACACATAATTTTGATAAAGGAGTTCACGCTTCCTAGGCTACATCTCCTTGGTCCAGCTTCATAGTGTGGTCCTTTGTATTAGCTTAAAGTGTGATAAAATTTCTATTAAAAGCTTCACAACCTATGGGAACCTGTTCCAATGAGTTTAAAACATCATAATATCCCAAAAATGACTATTTTTTTTGCTGAATTTGGACTCTAGATGCTCTAGCAATGACCACAACACCTGGTGGCCCTAACCTTCAAAAATATTCAAATGCACTAAAAACACCTGTAGATGACCTTTTCTGCCTCTGCAACCTACTCCATTGAGTTCCCAACATGCCAATTAGCCTAGAATATCTCTTTCTGAGCTCTATTTTGGCGGAAATTGCTTGAGTTATGACCAAAACTGCTTTTGCCCCAATATCTCCTCTAAAACTAGAGGAATTGCCAGTTAAATTTCTAAAATTAGAAATCCGTCATAAATGGTGCGCCCTCCTAAAATCCCGCCAACATAATCCAAAATTATTTGAGTGGATATGCATGTTTAATTATGGTATAAGTGCTGTTTAATGTGATAAGCACATTTAGTGCTAATCACACTTTAACATGGTTAAACCACATTATAATAAATCTTCCGGGAAATCACATGAGAAATTTTAAAACCGACGCATTTCGAACTACTGAATATTCTTTGGTTTAAACTTTACTTAATTTTTTCTAATAATCCTTCCAGTGCATTGGTTAAGCGCTTGGTTCAGGGTTCTGGCAATATGGGGAGGGGGCTGGCCCCCTCCAACCCCCAACTGTTGGGCTGTGTTAATTTAAATGTAAATGACGAACATAGTGGGTAAGAAACACTGGGCAGAGGAGATGGTAAGATGTGCGGCTAGCAGGCGGAAGGTCGTGGGTTTGACCCCCACTCCGCCATATAAATTTTACTTGGCTTTATAATAAGACTTTGTCGCCATACTTAGACTTGCCTCCAAGTTTAACCCTTCACCAAATTTGTTAGTGGCGTCCTCCAGATTTGGTTAATTCTGCCGAAGTGGGTTCAAAAAATTTAAAATATCTATACAAGCTCTTAGTGATATATAGCTTTATTTAATAGGGAAACATAGTAGATATTCTAGTGTGTAAAGCTATTGTATCGATGTTACTATACCTAGTATTCACTCTACATAACCCTTAACCTAGTTCATATTAAAGCAATGGTTATCATAGTCAGCTTAACTTAGCAGGTAACTCATGTTAATTGAATACAGAAACAAGCTTATCCCATTGTATAACTGTAATCAATCATTGCCTAAACTATACTATGCTTGTTACTAGTCAAAGAAATAGTAAGAGTAACTAGTGATGCTTATACTCTTATAGTTACAGAGACCATTCCAGCTTAAGCTAATCAGTAATCAATAGGTACAGCTCTGATTAGTGTAAGTATTACTGTGATTCCCTATTAAGTAAGCATGTTATATAGCTATTACATACTTTCACTTACACTATGTATTCCAATCATCTAAGGTATGTAATCATAGTATGAACTCCATATTACGACTAGTTTCATTACTGTTACTTAGTTATACCTGTAATCTCTAGTATTATAAGGAAGACGTATTAGTATCATAATATCCCTAATATAGCTCATATCAATCTCTATCAGTATTTTCTTGTTATATAAGTATCTTAGCTGTAACATACAAGGGAAACCAATGAGAAACACCTATTATAGTATAAACTAGTCTCACTAATACCACTTGCTTATGGTGTCTGCAGTTTAGTTATGACTGTAATAACCCATATCCTGTGGACAACGGTGAAGCTTAGTCATAGTGTTTACATCATTCCAAAGCACACATCGATTTTTCATGTTGATTAAGTAAGGTAAATCAATGGTATATATAATGTTCATAAGGTATGAATATGCAACATTGTAATGACTAGTATCATGTATCAGCACTGTGTTCGTTATCTTACACATATAAGGTGATTACCATTGTTATGCTTAAACATATGAGTATAGTGTTACCCATTTATCACCCAAATGTTGGAGAGGGCCCACTAGAGAGGACACGTGGCGCCCTCTAGTTGGGTTGTACTCCAACACCTAAAAATATTTCAAATTCCAACTTAGGAAGAATATTGGAGGTCATTGGACAATTTATCTCCTCACAAACCCATATGATGAATCTGAAGATGATACTTGCCACAGTGCCATTAGCTGCAATATGGAGAATATTCCTTGTAATGCTGACTGTACCTGCCACATCATCATTGTACCTGTTTTGCTGCTTTTTTGCTTGTTTTGGAAAATGAACAACATACGATAACTCAGTCATACAAACTCAGATTTTGATGAAATGAGTTGTGCTGGAATCTTGGCGACGAACTCTATCCGGTTGTTCAAGTTCAAAGAAATTTTGAGCACTTTCAATTTTTAGCTAAAAGTTGAGCCTTAGATCACTTGTTTGCTTAAATATCATGGGCTCATTATGTGTGTGTGCTTGCATGTGTGCAAGTGGATAATGTCACAACTGATAGTTATCTTCCCTTTCACCTAGAACTCAATTGGGTATCCACTGGATCTGACATGCATGCATTTAATAATAGGAAAAACATTAGTTGCATGTGAGATCACTAAATGTGAATTAATTAATATTTAATTCACTTGATCTCTCACTAGTGTATCTGCAGTTACAACTAGCACAACAGACTTTAACTCACTTAACTGAGTTAAATTGATTTACAACTTGCACAGCTCATGCACCACTGCACTTCCAACTCTGTTACAACTAGAATCACTCAGTTACAACTCAAGTCACTCTACATGTCCCACCTACCAACCTCTTAACTCGAAAGTCACTTAGCTAAATGATTTTCCACTTCAGATAACTATTTCCAAGTTCTAATTGAGAATAGATTATAGTTTAATGTCCATATAAATTAAGGGAAAATAAATATAGACATGCATCTATAAATAGATATGCACTATAAACAGATATACACCTAAAAATATCCTGTGTGAACCCCACCCTAGTGTAGGTGCTTAATTTTCACTAGGACCATGGATGTTGTATCTGGATGCAAATTACACTATTTCTTGTTGCAAACTTCAACACTCCCTCTCAACAGGAAAGGAATGTCCTTCATGTGACATGCAACACTTCGCTAGTGTTTATTGCACATGCAACCTTTGCATGAAACACTTCCGAAACTGAATAACCTCCAAAAAACTGAATCAATATAATGCATCTGTCATCAATGTCTTATAACTTGCTGCTAGCTACTGCACATGTATACTATATCCTCTGCGATGCTGACATCTGCATCCATGCACTCAACACTTGCTCTCAACTCTGATCCGCGCTCTAGTATCCAACACTGTTACTTTGATTTCATGTCCTCATGATATCTGATTGCATAAATCCAACTGATCCTGCTACCGCTACTCTGTGGGCTCTTCGTAGCCAGGTTCGATTCATGAGATCCACACCATCTCAATGAATCCTGCCCAAAATTTCTTCTTGGGATTATTCATGCATGTCGCCACACCTCTCACTTGGTGGTATAGCTGCATGCACTCCCTCTACCCATCTGGCTTGAAATTTCTTTGCAAGAGTGGTAGCTCCCACTCCATGATCCTCTGCATGTGGCTACTCCACATCTTGAGGTTCACTCTTACCTGCATGCAAATCCAACTCCCTCTTAAGGGTCAATTGCATGAATTTATTACACTTCCAAATGGTAGGAAGCTTTAAATAAATCACATCTACATTAAGTATATAGAGATTCTTAACTCAAATCCCAATCTTCTTGGCTTGCCCTGTTGCTTTGTGTCTTAGGAAAAATTTTCCTTCACTGAAAACAACATCATAGCCTCTATCATCTAACATTGCAACTGAGACTAAATGTTTTCTTCAAACCTGGTATGTGCATTACATTTTTTAAGTGAAAGAGTTCACTTGACGCCCTCTAAAAGGTAATGGTACCAATCTCGGTAGCACTGTACTGTCCATCGTCACCCATTTCAATATGCGTATGGAGATTCTTCTCCTCCAAATCACTGGAAAGTTTCTTGTCTCCTGTCATGTGAAAGGAAGAACCACTATCCAAGTAC
Source organism: Pinus albicaulis (assembly GCA_034641835.2). Taxonomy (NCBI): domain Eukaryota; kingdom Viridiplantae; phylum Streptophyta; class Pinopsida; order Pinales; family Pinaceae; genus Pinus; species Pinus albicaulis. The sequence continues at coordinate 687,204 of JAXQQM020071009.1, read as the reverse complement.
AAACCTGATCCCAATGCACTTAACACCATGCATGTGATCAATGAGAAATCAAGCTCAAATTGTGAGGCAAGGGCCTCACTAGCTGCAACTCCAGCAACCTTCTTTTTCTTGTTCTTTTGTGGCAATATGTCCATGCTCGTGACAGTGAAAACACTTCACTTTGGACATGTTGTGCTCCTTTCCATCTTCACTGGCCTCAGATTTAGAATGGAAATTTTCCCCTTCCCCTTCTTCGCCTTGGCAGCCAAAGAAAAATCCTCTTCATCATCATTCTTTTATGAAGATCCATATCTAGTGTTCCGCTTGAACTCCTCCTGCACCATATCTGACCACAATTGTTCCCAATCTGACAATTTTTCCTGTCCATTGACAGAGTCTTCATAACTGTGCCAACTCTTAGGAAGTCCTAGGAGAGCCAAACTCACCAAATCATCATAAAAAATAGTTATTCCTACACTCCCAAGTTCATCTCGACATTGGAAAAAATTTGTTAAGTATACTGGAATAGTGTCGTTCTTTTCCATCTTGATCTTCCTGAGTTTATCTTTGGGCGCTAATTTCTTATGTTCGTTGCTGCTTTGGAATAGATCTGTAAAAGCCTTCCACATAGCATATGGTGTGGCTTTCCCATGGAGGTTTGAGACAATGTGGTCTTGTAATCCCTCTAATAGGATCGTCCTCTCCATTTCCACTTTCTTTTGCCATGCATCAAGATTTGCAACATATGCAACATTTGGCTTAGGAACATCTTTGTCAATGAATTCCTTCAAGCCATTGTCCTCGAGTACTACCTCCGTCCTATCCATCCAAGAAATTTAGTTTGAGCTTCCCTCAAGTGTATACTCTAACCTCAACCCATTGAAAGCCATTTCGATCTTGAATTAGCTATAGCACCAAGAAAGTCTTTCTGCAAGTTCGAATTCTATCCAGTCACAAAATCAGCTCTTGCTTCGCTTCTGAAATTTTCCATGCTATGATACCATGTATAAATGATACAATATGCATGTATATCTTTGATTCACCTGATCTAACAATATGCTAAAGTTAAATACTGAATCTCTTTGACAAATATTTTGCGGAATTAAAAACACGATCGCCAATTACATGAAGCATGAAGAAAGATCAATCACACACAACACAGATAATTTCCTAGAGAAATATTACAAATAAAACCCCACTATCTTCTATTGTATGTTATATCATCGATCATGAAACAATTACATACAAAAATATTCTCACAGGAGCTCTCAGTACATTAGCTAATTGTCTCTCACTGTCATACAAAGATTAGAAAGTTCCTTAGCCAATTTACTGTCTCCAGAAAACCTGCCTCCACTATGCAATCCCTGATGGTAAAGAACCCTGAATAATGGATGCCTTTCCTACCTTGACTGCGTAAATATCATGGGCTCATCCAATGTGTGTGTGCTTGCATGTGTGCAAGCAGATAATGTCACAAATGATAGTTATCTTCCCTTTCACCTAGAACTCAACTAGGTCTCCACTGGATTTGACATGCATGCAGTTAATAATATTAAAAAAATCAATTGCATGTGAGATCACTATATGTGAATTAAATAATATTTAATTCACTTTATATCTCACTAGTGTATCTGCAGTTACAACTAGCACAACTGACTTTAACTCACTTAACTGATTTAAACTGATTTACAACTTGCACAGCTCATGCACCACTGCAATTCCAACTCTGTTACAACTAGAATCACTCAGTTACAACTCAAGTCACTTTGCATGTCCCACCAAACCCACCTCTTAACTCGAAATTCACTTAGCTAACTGATTTTCCACTACAGTTAACTATTTCCAAGTTCTCATTGACAATAGATTATAGTTTACCATCCATCTAAATTAAGAGATAATAAATATAGACATGCATCTATAAATAGACATGCATCTACAAATAGATATTCACTATAAATAGACATACACTTTAAAATAGCCTGTGTGGGCCCCAACTTAGTGTAGGTGCTTAATTTTCACTAGGATCATGGATATTGTTTCTGGATGCCAATTTCACTATTTCTTGTTGCAAAATTCAACATACAACAATACCATCAGGCTTACTTAATGACCATAAAACTAGGGAACTAGGTCCGTAATGAAAGGTCAGAGCTCTATGACCAATGCTACCTTCCCTACTTCGCGAACTAGACATCAACACATAGGCTAAACAGATGTCCTCCCAGGAAATGCGTATTACACACAAAGATTCAACAAATCTCTTACAAAAAAATTTCATCAACAAAATCAGTAATATCAACTAAACCAAGCATTCTTCTAAGTTATTCAAAATTATTATTAGGAAGAGACTTTGTTAACAAATCAACTACCTGTTCTTTGGTTGGAACATACGGTAGCTTCACGATCCCATCATGTACCAAGATATTGTTGATATGATTCATCCTTGCATGGAACACAAGATCTTCAAACATCTTGATGCAAATTTTATTGTCACAATTTATCAGAATAGGACTTAGAGGCTTTCCAAACAAGTCTTACAGAAGTTCCCTTTAACATACAATCTCCTTTCCTACTTCAGATGCAACCACATAATCTGCTTTAGTACTACTCAAAGAAAAATGATCTTGCTTTCTACTCATCGATGAAATCATAGCAGATCCAAAATAAAACATCCACCTGTAGTGCTTCTTCCATCGATCTCATTGCCACCCCAATTAGGATCTGTAAAACCTGTCAATTTGAATTCCTTGCTGTCATACTTCAAGCAGTGATGTATAGTGCCCTGTATATATCTTAATATATTCTTGGCAGCTATCCAATGATAATGACAAGGCTCCAACTGAATTTGAATAAGAAAATTCATAGAAAAACATATATTTGGTATAGTATTCACCAGATACATCAGATAACCCACCAAATTATGATAGGTGCTAGGATCTACTAGATTTGAGTCAGAACTTCTCAACTTTTGGAGATTGGTGATCACGGGAGTAATCATGTGATTGGAATCCATCATGCCAAATTTATGCAATAACTTGATTATATATTTTCCTTGCCCCAGATATATCTCCCTAGGTTTCTACCATACTTTCAGACCTAGGTAATAATGCATAAATCTTAGATCCTTCATCTCAAACCAAACTGCTAACATATTCTTGCATTCTTGTATCCTTCACTCCACACCTATAATAAATAGATCATCCACATATAGTAGAATAATGATTGGCTCATTATCCAAAACATTGATGTAGATATTTGGATAAGCAGTACTTTTGACAAAATCGATTCTTAGAAGGTATGCATCCATTCTTGCATGCCCTGCCCTAGGCCCGCTTGATTCAATCCATATAGGGCGTTCTTGAGTCTACAAACATGAGTGTATTTTATATTTATTTCAAAGCCTTCAGGTTGTTCAATGTATACTTATTCATCTATGGATCCATTTAGAAATTTTGTTTTTACATCCATTTGACTGATATTCCATCCCATTTTAGCATCCAATGAAACAAAGGATCTTATGGTAGTATATGTTGTAGTAGGTGAAAGGGTTTCTTCATAATATATGCCTTAATTTTGAGATAAATCTCTTGCAATGAATCTAGCTTTGTACTTGTCTATGCTTCCATCAACATTGTGTTTGATATTGTAGATCCATTTTGAAGTGGCAACTGATTTGTCACTTGGTCTAGGAACGATTTCTCAAACCCAATTCTTCATGATGGATTGATATTCTTCTTGCATTGCCTTCTTCCATACTTCTTGATGAGCAAATTATTCAATTGTAGTTGGTTCAACTTCTATTAGTTTTTTCATGTATGTAGCATATCCAAAATACCTTTTTGTTCTTTTGCTTTCTTTAAAATTTCCTTTTGAAGCTCCATGTCCTTCTGTTGAAGTCCAACAAGAAATTGCAACACACACACTAGAGTGGGACCAATGGGTCCTAGCAGCACACACACTGGTGTGGGCCAAAATAATTAATTATTTTGGTGCAGTGTCAAATTTAATTATCGCTTGATTAAATTGGATAATAAAACGTAATCTTATCTCATAATCAATTTTAATAGTTAACTGAGTGTGATGAACTCAGTTAGCTCATGAATTTCGAGTTGAGGGTAGTTGGTGAGGCATGCAGAGTGATTCTATGTGTTTTAGAGTTCAAGTTGCAGTTAAGTGCATGAGTAATCAGTTAACTAAGTTAGGTGAGTTAAATTTAGTTGAAGTAGTTGTAACTGTTTGTTGCACTAGTGAGAGATCAAGTGAATTAAATATTATTTAATTCAAAATCAGTGATCTGCCATGCAACTGATGATTTACTATTAATAGCTACATGCATGTCAGTTCTAGTGGAGACCCAATTGAGACAAAGGTTAAAGGGAGGTTAACTATTAGTTGTGTGATTAGTAGGTTGCTTGCATGTAACGAGACATCCATTGGAGTGCCCATGATCCTTGTGCAATTTAGGAAGGCAAAAATTCATAAATAATAGAGATTGCATTCATCAGGAATTGCGCAAGGCAGGCAGGCTGTTTAGAGGATGAGAATTGGATAAGTGTGTTCAGTTTTGTCCAATACAATGTGAGACAGTTAGCAGAGTGCAAGAGACTCTTGTGAGAAGAGTGCATTGTAATTGTTTCATGATTCCATGGTTACTATACAATAGAAGATAGAGGGGTTTTGAGCAGCAAGATTTCCCCAAGAAATTATCTATGTTGTGGTTTGATTTGATTCTTTCTTTGCTTCATGTGATTTGTGTTTAATTTCCACAATTGATTTGTAAAAGCGATTCAGTATCTAGCTTTAATACATTGTTAGATCAGATTGAATCCATTGATATACATATGGTTTTATAATTTCTACACCTTTGAAATCTTCAAGATTATATTTTAACCAATTTGGCCTCTTCCTTGTGTTGGGTATGATAACAGTTTTAATAGGCTCACTTGGTTCTTTTTATTATTCTTCTTGGATTGTAGTAGGTTTGCCATTTTTCTCTTTTTCTTTGAATAGTGGTATCTCTTCATCATCGGAATCAATAAAAATATCTTTGGATCTTTTGTAGGAATTATTTTTATCAAATATAATGACCCTTCTTACTTCAATATGTCTTCCTTCCTTTATGTAGATTCTATATGCCTCTGACGAAAGATTTTACGCAACGAAGATCCCTTTAATTATTTTAGAACATAACTTCTTTTGTTTTTACTTTGGAACGTGGGTATAAGTGGGACACACAAAGTTTTGAAGATGGTCCAAAAATGGCTTCTTTCCTGTGAACACTTCCTCAGGTGTTATATTATCAAGAATTATATGAGGGCTTCTATTTTGTATATATACTATTGTCATTGTTTCTTCTCCCCATAGAAACTTTTGTATGTATTGATAAAAAATCACTATTCGAATACATACTTCAATTGTCATATTTTTCCTTTTTTCCACTCCACTTTGTTCAGAATAGTAGGGAACAATGAGCTTCCTCTTAATTCCTAGTTCTTTTCAATATTCAATCATTTCTTTGGAAGTGAATTCCCAACCATTGTCATATCTCAAAGTATTTATTCTTCTTTCGGTTAGGGTCTCCACTTCAGATCTAAACTCAAATTTTTTGAATAATTCATCCTTTTTCGTGAGAAGGTAGATCCATGTCTTTCTAGAGTGATCATCAATGAAGGTCACATAATAAATATGACCTTCAAATTATTTATCAGACATAGGCCCTCACACATCTGAATGCATGAGGTCTAATATATCCTTAGACCTTGTTTCACTATTTGTAAAGGCTTTCCTTGTATTCTTTCGCAAAGAACATCCCTTACATATTCCTTCACGATCTTATTTGATATTGGAGTTTCAATTTACCAATTGATTGAGAGAGGGAATAAAATGATAATGTAAATGTCCATATCTTCTATGCCATATTTCAATGGGATTGATTTCCATGTGAACTAGGGCTTGAGGAGATGTTTTTATGAATCTATATAGACTTCCTTCACGTACTCCAATAACTCTAACTTTATCAATGCTTGAATCTTTTCCCAAAACCAAAATTTTCCATATACAAAAGAAATTCTATCACCTTTATCTTCTAAGAAAGAAATTGAAAGTAAATTATTTTTCAAACCTGGAACATATAGTATATTGTTGAGATGCAGCTTTGCTCCATTTTCCAGCTTCAAAGAAGTTTATCCCAGGCCTCTAACAACATAAATTTTGCTGTCTACCAATTCCAATGCATTAGAATATGGTTTCTTTGATAGAGTGTGAAGTTTTTTACTTTCTCTTGTAATGTGCCTTGATGCTCGACTATCAATAATCCATGCGTTTTCATCATTGAGTAATCCTGTGAGTGTAGCCAAGAAGCCCTTGATTTTGACCTTCTTGAATAAGTTGCAGATGATTATTTTGATCCAACTTCCTACAATATTGAATCCCATTTTCAAATAACTTATCATAGAGGGATAAACCTTTTCTTTCAGGCCAACAGAGTGATCTCCAATCTTCCTTTACCTTAGCTCCCATACCATGTTGAGAAATCAATGTTAGTATAATTAGGATTTGATTCCTCTTCCTTGATAGTTACTTGTGAATTATGTTGGCTTCTTTTACTTCTTTATTATATTATATTTCATTAAGCAATTACCATATTGTGTGTGTATGAAGATAACACAAACAAGAGACACAAGATATAAGAACTCAGCCAGGTAAAAACCCCTATCAAGGGGAAAACCCAGTGAAACCTATTCATTCAGTAGTTAAGATGAGATAATCCTAGACTCTTCGAGCTAGACACAAACTTTCTCCAATCACCAAGTCAACCCTTCCTTCCAGCAGCTTCGATCTATATCTTTGACCTTGCAACAACAAAACTTCGTTCTACGTAGCAACATAACTTTGACCCCGACAACTTCGACTTGTGCAACTTCGACCCCTACAACTACCCAGTAACTTCGTGGAAAAGAAAGAGAAAGAGAGCCCAACACTTTGATTTTCTTCTTCTCCCACACTTCTCCTTCTTATCTTGGAACTTCACACTTTTCCTGCCCTTTTTCTTGTGTATATTGAACTGTTGACTGGATGAGAAAATCGATCAAATTGCACTTCTATATATAGCCTTATTTTGGGTCGAATTTCTCTCATGTAGGCCGAATTCATCAGACAAGGGCCAACTTGGTGTGGAGGTTACATGTTTGACTCAATAATAATTTTTTTTACATGATTTAAAAGCCCAAGAAGGACCTAATTAAATGGAAAATGACTCTAATTATTCAATATAAAACCTAGAATTACTGAATGGGGACTTTGACCTATAAATGATGACCCAAACATGAAACCCATACTTTAATAAGTCATTGTAATAATAGTATAATTTTATTCGTCATTCTTTTGATAAATGCATTTCATAATGACTCAAATAAAAATATGAAGACATAACCTAGTTACATTCTTCAACGCATTAGACACCCTTGATAGGAAAATATGAGATACCAGATCTTGCGGTAGTTCATTCAGAGATTAAATCACCTCATGGGAATGCTAGCTCTTTTTCAGTCACCCACGAAGCATATTCAGATCCCATGCTTTTCCATTTGAAAAAATACTCTAGATACTCCCTTCGGCGAGTCTTTTTTCCAACCCTTGTGGCGAGAATTTCTTCCACTTATTTAACATGATTAACTGGTAATTTTCCCTTCCACTTAACAGGAATAACTATATCTTTATTATTTTATCCTTCATGGAACTCATATAGATCAACCACATTAAATATTAGAGAGATATCCAAGTCTATCGACAACTCTGGCTTGTATGCGTTTTCAAATTTTTTTTCGAAATTTTTTACATGGGACTATTTTATTATATTTAAAATTGTTGTAGGAACCTCCAGGAAATATTTCTTTCTGCAGATGTTCCATTACCATTTCTCCTTCTAAAAAACCTTTGTTTTTATTTTCAAATCCGCCTTCTCTTTATACATATCATTACTTTGCTACAATATTTTCTTCACCTATTCATGCATTTCCTGAATGCTTTATGCAAAATCACTTACACCAACACTCTTCCTTTCCTCCAAATATGATAGTTGTATCAGGTCCACAACACCTTTCGGTGACCGGCCATAAAAAATCTAAAATAAAATCTTACCAGTTGATCTATTCATCGATTCATTGTAGGAAAACTCCGCTTGTACCAAAACCATATTCCATTGGTTGGGATTTTAAGTACTCAAGCTTCTCAAAATATTTATAAGGCTCATGTTCACTAATTTAGTCTGCCCATACATTTGCAGATGATAGACTAAACTATATAACAATTTAGATCCCATTTTCTTCCATAACGTCCTATAAAAGTTACCAAGGAAGCATGTATCTCTATCTCAAGTAGTGATTCTTCAAACCATGACATATCACTACTTCTTTAAAGAATAAAACAACCACTTTAGTAGCATCACTTTTCCTTTTACATGCTATGAGTTTTTCTATATTCAAAAACCAATCTACAACAACCATCATTGAATCATTATTCCTTCGTGTCCTTGGAAGCACTAAGAAAATGTCCATGCTCACATCTTCCCAAGGCCTTTCTCATATCAACAATGGAGTATACAACCCTGTGTTTTGGATTCTACCCTTTGCTAGTTGGAAAACTCTACAACAGTCAAAAAAATTTCTGACATCCTTGTTGATGCTATGCAAAAAATACCTCTCCTTTACCAATGTGTCCATATTTTCCATGCCAAAATTTCCACCTAAGCCTCCATCGTGTAGCTCCTTAATAATATTTAACCTCATTGACCCTTTAGGAATGCACAATTGCTTATTTTTAAATAAAAAACCTTCTTAGATATGGTAATCCAAGAACACGTATCTATACACCTCTAAGGTCCTTTACAAGTTGTCCAAGCTTCTCCAAAATCAATGTCTTCTGCATTATACTCCTTCATGCTTTCCAAATCGACCACTTCTACTGATAAGATGTTGAGTAGAAACACTCACCTACTCAAGGCATCTCCAACTTTTCTTGACCTTCCAAATATATGCTTCAGAAGAAATGTATAACTTTGCAAGAATTCAACCCATTTAGAATGGATTTTATTTAACTTACCTTGAATCTTAATATATTTTAAGGCCTTTCTGATCAGTAAACAAGAAAAATTCCTTAGGTAAAAAATAGTGTCCCACTTCTTCAAAGTATACACAATAGCATAAAATTCTCCATCATTTAAAAAATAAATTTTCTTAGCATTGTTAAAATTCTCACTGAAGAATGTTATCGACCTTCCTTCTTGAATTAAAATTTCCCTAATCGTTGTCCCACTTGGATTGCAGTCAACTTGGAATACTTTATCAAAGTTTGGAAGTGCTAATTTTTTTTCTATGTGATATTATTTTTCATATATACAAATGATTTCATTGCTATTGTTGTCCATTTAAAATTCCAATTTTTAGTGCACTCAGTAAGAGGTATACAAATATGGTTGAATTTCCTAATGAATTTCTGGTAGAAACTTTCCAATCCATGGAAGCTCCTCACCTCAAAATTAGATTGAGGTATTGGAAAATCCAAACATTTTCAAAATCCATATTTAAAACTTCCTCGTAAATAAAAATTCCCAATTACACTAAATCATATTGCACAAATGTACATTTATTCAAGTTGATCAACAACCTCTCTTCCTTCAACAACTACAACTGTAGTATTCCTTTTTGGAATTTTCGGGAAAATGGTCCTCTAGGACGTTGTATAAGGAAGCCAATGTGAAAATAAGCTGAATTGGGACTTGGATCCCTTTATTCACCCTTCATAAATTACTATTCCAGAAGATGATCTCAAGGAAATAACCTTAAGAAGGTTATTCAGTTCCTCCAAACCTGTATATCCCAAACAATGCTCAAAAGGGAGAGCTACAGCAATACATGAACTTTTACAAGAAGTAGAAGTGAAATATCAATATATGAGGTGAAATAAGAGTGCATAGATGTTATATTATGTGCAGCAGCAAATATATATACAATATCTTGAGGAAAAACCTCTCAAGCTAGGCCAAATCAGCCCCAAGACAAATGTACATGCAGAAATGTAAGCACCCAGCTACACAACCCAGCAACAAGCTATGATTGCGAAATCCATAAGGGAAAATGATTTCAAACTGATATTTATACAATGATATATAAAGAACATGCTCAAATAAAGTGGGTGAGCAAGATCTCAACCCCATAAAACAATACTACAACAATCCCCTAGAGGATTGGCCAAAATACACTAAATGGAAAAATGTCGGAGTTGTTGGGTAGTAGCGGCAACTCAATAAAAATAGAAAATGGGAGAAGGATGGAAATGCAGAAAATGATGAAGAAACCTCCTCCAATGATCTTCCAAGTGAAAGGCTACTCCCCTCACTGAAGATTACACTCTCCAATCCACAGTGTGAACCCCTCTTGCAAGTGCCCACTAGAAATAATGCAATATAGGGAAGAGACTGCACTATGAATGAGATGAAACATATGGCCCAATGCCAAAATATAAAAATAAGCTCCAGAATCTTCCTCACTGATCTCCCATAGAAAGAATGAGCTCCTCCTCTGCAAAACTAGCTCCGGAAATGGGTGATAGTGAATCCTCATTGCAACCCCCAACAACTCAACGTTTCTGCAAAGCTGGAAAATGCCGTAGCTGAATATGGTCACCTTGGCCTCAAGCCTGGATGTGAGGAGAATGAAGATCAGGTCCTCCAAAGCTTCCCAATGAAGGAGAGGAAACTTCTAACCATAAATCTCCCTTGTGCTAAGCAGCACAAGCTATCCCAGTTGCACAACTGGAGAGAGCAGAGCAAAATCAAATTCTTCAACATAATGAGAAATGGATCTCCTTCCCCATTTTATGCCAAGATGAGGATTCCTTGCCATGGACCCCACCCATTAGGGTTTCTCTCATCCAATAATATCTCTCCTATGAAAACTGCGCTGTCCCACTAGGTGACTCACTCCCTCCATGTAGCGTTGTTTGACTTGGTCAAACTGAACCTAGTCTTCTTATATTTTCCCCCTTTCACACTAGGAGATGAACAATAAGCCACTTAAGTGAAAACTTTGCAAATTTTGAGTGTTTTTTATGCTTATTCATGGGCCCCCTTACCCATTTTATTCTTTTTATTAAAAAGGAAAGAAAAATTAATTTTCCAATTAACTTAATGAAAATTTTGGAACATTACAGTCCTCCCCTCCCAAAGATTGCTTGTCCTCAAGAAAGTGCAAGGGTAGTCTGATTCTCCCTCTTCTCTACTGCAGCACCCATGTATGAAGATATCCTCCAAGAAATAGGATTTTATCTCATCAATAAATCTCCCACATTGCTTCTCCTCAACATGTAAATTGGCTACCAAGCCATCATCATGAAAAGGTGAGGTGCTAAAGAGAGTGGCAAAGTGTTGTCTAGAGGTCCTCCCAAGGCATGGAGTATGAAATGTGTTGGGAGAAATTCTCCCCATGTGTATCCTCCATCCCCAAGCAATCAACCATGCAAAATGAGTCACCTTCCAACTAGGCAACTCCGGGAAATCATCCTCCACCTTGAGTCCATGTAGAATAGGTGGGCTGAAATTATGATCATGGTAAGCTTCATAGCCTACCCCACGCTATCCTCTCCTCCACTTATGGTAAGTGTGGAGTGAAAGTTGAACTTGGGCTGCAATAGTGTTGCCCTCAAGTTGCAAGATGAAGTTTAGATCCCCAAGGATCTCTCCATCAGCGCTGTAAATCAAGCTGGCCGAAATCATCTCATATGTGATGAGTTGGAAGTCATCATCATATGGTATCCAACCAATCATATGGTTCACCTCATGGAGAAACAAACATTTTTTCATGGTGACCATATCCTATTCCATACTCCCCTTAGAGCATGTGCTGCAAAAAGTGTGTAGGTCTTCCCCTCCAAAGGACACATCCTCCCAATGTGTCTCTCCCTTTTTATGATACATATGGGGCTGCTGCTGATATATGGCTGAAACATAATGATCTTCAAGTTAGACCCAAGCCATCCCATCAAATCCAACACCCATGGGGTGTCTCCCCAAAAAGCTCAAGCTTTCCAAATGGCTCCTCCCATTTGGAAGAAAATGGTGTAACATGGAAATCAAGGCTGGCCCATTTGCTTTTCTGAAACATGCAATGTGAGAAGTATGGGAAACCACACTCCCTATGGGCATCCTCAAATCTTGTGCCACTCCTCCAATGATGCTTCCCATGTCCAACGTTCTACTAGTAGAATATGGAAGCATAAACCTGTGAGAGAAAGGAGGTGAAACATAGCTCCACACATGGGACCAATGCAGGGCATCATTGGCTTGCCACAGTATATAGTGAAAAAAGTGTCCTTTCAGCCACTTTTTTTCTGCCACATTCATCCTGCAAGATGAGATCATGAAAACATAATTTGGTGCCAATGGTGCACACCGGAAATCCTGTGGCTTTCCCCCACAATCCACCAACAAGATGGCCATCATAATTGCTGCAATGGACCATAAGTAAAACAAAATATAATGTGCAAGAAGGAAATATCCTCCTTGATATGATATGATACCCAAAAATATAAGAGAGTGAAAAAAAATAAGCAAATAGTTACCTCCCTCATCATGTACTCCGGTCTTTGAGTTGAAATGGCTCAAGTGAAAATTTTACCTTACTGCAACAGCGTAGGGAAGTGGCTGTGCCAACCATACCATCATCTCTTGGGATATGCATCTGACCATATGCTGATATACATCCATTAGGATGCCCTCCCAAGTGGCCTCCATCAACAAAGAGTATGCATAAGAATGCATGAAAGGAGAATCCATAAATGATGCATGTAGGTGTCCCTCCTTGTTCTTGTGGACCCAAGCCAAGAAGATAAAGATATAGCAAGGGATTCTACCATCCATTAATCCCTCATCCTCATCTCCTACATGCCTCCAAGGTACATCACTCGTGAAGTGGTTTTGGAAACACTTCAACAAGTAAACCCAACTCTGAAGTGACAGCGCTGCTGGCCTGTGGAGTAGGGCCACTGTCATCTCAAAGCTCAATCCTTTGACAAGGATCCTATCAAAGAATATACTCATCATATTGCTACACATATAGAGTCCCTCCCATGAAGAAGGTATTTATTGGGCATCTAAGGCCAAGGAGAAATCCCTTTGCACTATGCTACTGCCTCCTCCTGCTCCTGCAACATCTGAATATAATTTGAGCAACAAGAATGTTTGCTGCTCCTCCATACTCCCACCATAAAAAATATGTGAAGGTGGCATAATGAGTGGTAAGACGAAAGCCATCTCATCATAATGCACCCATGCTCCTCTCTGCCCCATGGTGTAAGTATCTTGCCAGTCCTCTTCCTTCTCCATATCCCATGAAAAAAGATAGGTCCTATGCCTGCCAAACTCTCTCAAGAGTAGCCAACGCAACATTGCCTCTTGCTGCCCTATATCATAAATTTGAAAAAGGCTCACCATCCTCTTGCATTTCATCCACATCCACTCAACTTCTTGTGGGTGTCTCCCTTCCTCCAACATCTTGATATCCTCCCAACAAGGGCTACCATTTTCCCAAAACAGATTTTGGCTTTTGCATTTCATGGGACATTGAAATGCAATCTCTTCCATGACAAGGTTTCCAAACCCCAACCTAAATGGTGGTACACAACATATCCATGATGTATAAGGATGATATTATAGCGTAGTTAAAATTTCCTGCTCTAGACAATCAATATGCAATGATGTACAATCCTCCATGAGAAATAAAAACTTAGGCATACCTTGGAAAGATTTGGAATAATCTTGTGTTGTTGCAAGAGTTTCTTCCTCAAGTGTGTTGGATGCCTCCATTTCTGGAGATGAGAGCTGCTTCTCCATGATTATGACAATGCTGATATGTGCTCCTTCAGCTGGTGGTGAGGGCTCCTCCCTCCTTTGACCAAATCTTTTGATCAATTTTTGAGAAAAATCAGCAAGAGTAGAAACCCTTGCATTGGTCCCAATGGCTAAACCACCAAGTCTTTGCTTCACCCTCAAGGTGCAGCTCTGCAAATTCTACAACCTCTATGTCTACTATAGGATGTAGTAGGAAGAAAGCCTCTAGCTTCTTTACCCAGAACTCTGTTGCACAAGTGAGTGATCCATCGAAAGTGGACAATGGGAATCTATTGCCTCTCATCATCCCATAGCTGTGGGGTCTTCTCTCTTCTTTTTGCTGAATAAATTGTGGAAAAGATAGAGTCTCTTGGAAGGATCTAGGGTTTTTTCTGTACTCAGTAAGACACTCACTTATAATTTTGAATTCCAAGTGTTTCTGATGCTCCATTTCTCCTCCTTGGTGAGAGTAGGAAGTGCATGGTCCTTCCTCTTCTCTTTCTTCAGTTTTCTCAACCTCCTTGGAGTGGCCTTTGCTAGATCTAAAAAATGATGAGAGTAATCTCATCCTCTGCATCATCTTGATCTCTTGTATCTCTACAATTCAAACTTCCACAGGCTAGGCCAAGTTCGAAGCTTTGATACCACTGTAATATTCCTTTTTGGAATTTTAAAGAAAATGGTACTCTAGGATGCTATATAAGGAAGCTAATGTGAAAATAAGCTAAATCAGGACTTGGATCCCTTTATTCACCCTTCAGAAATTACTCTTCTAGAATATGAGATCAAAGAAATAACCTTAAGAAGGTTATTCAGATCCTCCAAACCTTTATATCCCAAACAATGCTAAAAAGGGAGAGCTATAGCAATACATGAAATTTTACAAGAAGCAGCAGTGAAATATCAATACATGAGGTGCAAGAAGAGTGCATATCTGTTATATTATGTGAAATAGAAAATAGATATACAAGAGCTTGAGGAAAAACCTCTCAAGCTAGGCCAAATCAGCCCAAAGACAAATGTACATGCAGAAATGTAAGCACCCAGCTACACAACCCAGCAACAAGCTATGACTGCAAAATCCATAAGGGGAAATGATTTCAAACTGATATGTATACAATGATATAGAAATAAAAGGCTCAAATAAAGTGGGGGAGAAATATCTCAACCCCAGAGAACAATATTACAACAATCCCCTAGAGGATTGGCCAAAATACACTAAATGGAAAAATGCCAGAGTTGCTGGGTAGCAGCAGCAACTCAATAACAATACAAAATGGGAGAAGGATGGAAATTCAGAAAATGATGAAGAAACCTCCTCCAATTATCTTCCAAGTGAAATGCTACTCCCTTCACTGAATATTACACTCTCCAATCCACAGTGCGAACCCCTCCTGCAAGTTCCCACTGGAAATAACACAATATAGGGAAGAGACTGCGTTGTGAATGAGATGAAACATATGGCCCAATGCCAAAATCTGCAAATAAGCTCCAGAATATTCCTCACTGATCTCCCATAGAAATAATGAGCTCCTCCTCTGCAAAACTAGCTCTGGAAATGGGTGATAGTGAATCCTCACTGCAACCCCCAGCGACTCAACGTTTCTGCAAAGTTGGAAAACGCTGTAGCTGAAGATGGTCACGTTGGCCTCAAGCCTAGATGTGAGGAGAATGAAGATCAGGTCTTCCAAAGCTTCCCAATTAAGGAGAGGAAACTTCCAAACATAAATCTCCCTTGTGCTAAGTAGCACAAGCTATCCCAGTTGCACAACTGGAGAGAGCAGAGCAAAATCAAATTCTTCAACATAATGAGCAATGGCTCTCCTTCCCCCTTTTATGCCAAGAGGAGGCTTCCTTGCCATGGACCCCACCCATTAGGGTTTCTCTCATCCAATAATATCTCTCCTATGAAAACTGCGCTGTCCCACTAGGTGACTCACTCCCTCCATGCAACGCTATTTGACTTGGTCAAAATGGACCTAGTCTTCTTATATTTTCCCCTTTTCACACTAGGAGATGAACAATAAGCCACTTAAGTGACCCATTTACAAATTTGGAGTGTTTATTATGCTTATTTATGGCCCCCCTTACCAATTTTATTCTTTTTATTAAAAATGAATACCATTAACCAACTAGTACCTTCCTCTAGTGGAATAGACTCCGACACAACAGAGGATAGGGTCCTCGCTGTTGTAAGGTATTTCTCTTAGTCAACCCATGGGGAATCGAAGCTTAATGAAGCTGACTCCCCGAGGTGGATCAGTTCGCTAAGGTAGGTAGGTGCAGGAATGCCTTCCCCTTTGGGACAATCAATCAATAAGCTGGGGAAGGTAGAGTAAGCCTTCCTTCAGTCCGCCAGTCCGCAAGCTTGGGTAGTTTAGCCTTCTTCAATGCTTTCCCTTTGGGGCACGCTAATGGCTCTTTTTTTCATAAGGCAAGTCATAAGGTAGCGAGAGAGAAGGTAGGCGTGGGATTCAGGGGAATGAGAAGGAAGGCGAGGTAGTAGGGATAAGTAAGTTCCATTCCTTTTATTGGGAGGTATAGGGCCTGCCAGCGAGTGCCTTTTTATAATGAACAATGGAGTGGGTGCAAGCAAAATTAATGTTCCAATTAACTTAATGAAAATTTTGGAACATTACAACAACACTTGCCTTACATGTTCCAAATGCTCCTATTTGTTTTCATTGAAAATTAAAATGTCATCCAAGTAAACTACAAATATTTTTTCCTAAGAATGGTTTCAAGACCTCATTCATGAGCCTCATTAATTTCCTAGGGGCATTAGTTAGCCCAAATTACATAACCATCCATTAAAACAATCCATCCTTCATCTTCAAAGTATTCTTCCACTCATCACCTTCCTTGATTTGGATTTGATGATAACCACTCTTCAATTCAATATTTATGAAACATGTAGCCACACTAAAACAATCCATAATATTCTCCATCATTGGCACAGGAAACAATAGTTGATGGTTATCCTATTAATGGTTCTCGATTCCATGCACATTCTCCATTCATCTATCTTCTTTAGATTTAATACTGTTGGTACTACTCATGGACTTAAAATTTCTCTTATGTGTCATATATAAAGAAACTCTTGTACACGCATATTTACTTCCTCATTCTCTGTTGGAGTCATCCTATATGTTTCCTTGTTTGGTAAGCTCGATCCAGGAATCAATTCAATCTGATGAGAAATGCTTCTCACAGGAAGCATTCCTTTTAGAAATTCATCAACAACAATTTCCTTGAATTCATCTAACAAAGATTTTATTTCTGCATGTATGGTTTCTAATTCCACTTCCTCTTACACAAACTTGGAATCATTACTAAAAAAAAATTTCCCCTTTTATCTTCATGTACAAATTCCTTGGATGATCACAACATGATATTTTTGTTACATGTGCTTGTACCTCCACAAATTTCTACGGTTTATTCTACCATTGGTGCGAGCTTGTACCACTGTATGTCTTTCTTGAAATCATACATGTTTTCTTAGCCATCATGGTAAAATTACATGTCAAACAACCACAGTCACCCTAGAAGTATGTGGCATGAATCCATCTCAACCACATCACATAATACACGCTCTTAAAGGCTCCCAATTTGAAAATTTAATAAGCATTTCTCAGTCACAACCACATGTTGCGCTTTATGTAACCGCGAGACTCTGTAAGGATATGGACTAAAATTTTGAGTTTTACCTTGTCCATGACTTCAATGGACACTAAATTCTATTTTCTTCTCTTTTCTTCCCCAATCTATAACCAAGTTACAACACTTCCCCTGGATCTTACATTTAGTTTTGAAAACTTTCCTTTTTTATTCTCTTTCTTCCCAAATTTTTTTATCAAGCTTGAACAACACTTTGTGAAACATCACATTCTCTCCCTGCTCTTGGTGAAGTAAAATCAAATTTTCTCCAGCAATAAAAGCTTCATCGACTTGTGTAAATTTTTTTTTTGCTTTACTTATTCTCCTTAAATTTTGTCCTTCTATGAACTCAAATTTCTTGTGTCCTTCAACTTCACAGTGATAAAACGTAATTATGTACTTGCCTTTTCCTATTTAGAGACTTCCTTTACCTATTCCATCACTGTTTCCACCTGTACCACCTTGGCCACTAGTGGATTCTTCTTCATTTTCATTGCCTCTAGCAGTGCATGTATTACCTCTTCTTCTAAAACCTCTTCCTCTACCTTTCTATTCTATTTTCCTATTCAACTTTTCCTCTACCTTCGAGGAAATATGATAGGATTCATAAAAAATCCGGAAATAATGTGTAGTCATTTCATCTTGAATCAAGTATTTTAGTCCATTCACATACATTGTGACTCTTTGGAATTTTGGTTCATTTATACCGGATCGAAGTGACAATCTTTTTTTTTAGTTTACTCATGAACAAAGGTTTCCTTTTTCCTTAGATTCTTGAATTTTCTATGCAATTTTTTTGGTAATCAATAGGTAGAAATTTCTCCTTGATCTTCATGACCATATTCTTCCAAGTCTTGCTCCTTTCTAACTAATTATTTACTTTGTCCTTCTGTTGCATATCCTACCATAGTGCATCACGACCCTTCAACTTCATCACAAGAAATCTCCCCTGATTTGGATACTAAATGTTTTCATACTCGAAGTATCTTTCAAGTTATCCAATATAATTTATGAGCACATCAACTCTCATATTTCCATCATAATAGGAGACGTAAACTCTTGCACTACCTCTATGGCTCAATTATGAGATCAAATTTGTTGTTGTGTCTCTCTCATCAGCATCTTGTTCTTTATATATTTCTTCTTCAACTTTGAATCTATTTATGCATTTCCATTTATTCTATGCTCCAACTCTTCTGTTATCACAAAATCTGACCCTAATAGGCTTCTCATCAAGTAGACTCTAAGTAACTCTTTCAAACCAATCTTTTGACTGAGGCTTAGACTCCTCAACCTGAGAGGGCTCTCTCAATAGGTTTAAGATTTTTGATTAATGATTAGATGACTAACTCTAGGAATAAAAAAGAGTAAAAATGTATAAATGGTTGAATCAAAGATTGGAAAACACTCATTGGGCCATGGAGTCAACATATTTTTCAACAAAACATCATAATCTGTCAAAACATGGAAATCAAGGCACTTTGAGTTTAGGTTTATAAGTGAAACAGTAACACAGTGAATAAACACAGTCTACAAGCATATGAAGGAATTTAGAGCATTATCCAATGAATTCTAAGTAACACATGCTCATACCACTGCAAATAGGTAATTGAAAAAGGCCATAGAAAGATGATACACTTAAACTCATTGTGAATCTTGAGTAGTCAAACAAATCTCTGTATTAATTTGAAAGATCACAGTAACATACAATAACACAACTAATTTTCTAATGAAAATGCCAACCTTGAGGAATTCGACCTCATGCTTCATATAGAGTCTTTTCATTTCTTTGATTCCATGATCCATCATTAGGAGAATTCAAATTTATAAAATTGACACCTATCTACACATAAAACAAACTCTTAATTACAAACTGACAGCTAACTGTATTCTAGGAGCTCTAATAAAAATAGGAGTGAAACTCCTAAACATGTATCAAACAACCTTATCTAAAACTTAATAATTTATTTGACAGTTGCTAATCCATGTCTTTGACCTTTATGATGCTTCTAGCTTTGTGGTAAACCCTGCTGATTCATGACCTAACTGTCCTAAAAACCAGGAGATAGAGTTTCCTGATTTTTAGCCCTTAATCTCCATGCTTATCTTCGAACAACTTTGCTGGCCTTGATGAATATTTTGTATATGTGACATGTGCTAACATTCTATTAACAATTGAACCTTCCACTTGTGAAAAAATAAATTCTTGAAAAAAAATGAAAAGGAGATGAGATATGACTGCGCTACGAAAATAACCTATTTTCGTAGCACAGTGTTTATACCACTATAAAAACACTTACTTTGACCATTCTTTCTCCCGCTTTTCAATCTGAAACTTCATTTGTGATCTTTATATTTCCACCAGCAATACCAAAATTTGAAAAATAGCAGTACTTACCACCCAAATACATACAAAAAATGCCAAAAATCCACCTTTAGCAGTTTCGTAGCGCGCTACGAAACTGCTGTGTATGCTCCCTTTGACACAAATTTTCCAAAATTTACAGTTTTGAGGATATTTAAGATTTTTCAAGGATTGATATCAACATCAAATAACTTTAAAATATGTTCTCCTTCAAAAATGATCCTTTTCTTCATGACAAAACTGTTTCAAGGATTTATCATTTTTTTCCCTATTTCATTGTTGCTGCAACTGTATTTCTAGGTCTTCAATCTGCCTCCTCAGTTTCCTGTTGGTAGCCCTTAACTGAAAATTCATCATTCTCACATACCTAGCCTCTTTAATTATAGGAACAGTCCAAGTAAAGTACCGAGCTTCACGACTTATTGTTTCTGGTTTGGAAACCTTTTCAAGTTCCCATAGAGCCTTTATCCTCTTGAAATTTATCTTTTCAGATGCATGCCTTCTTGCTCTCTTCATTAGTCTAGCAATTTCATAATTAGCTGATTTCAACCTTTGTTCCAATTCTTCATAGCTGTTTTTTTCTGTCTGAGTGGAAAATACTATGTTTTTGTCACCTTCAGGTATTGGTGATGAAAGATCTACAAAATATTCCTGAACAGTGGAAGCTTCCTCTCTTTCTCCTAACTCAATATTTAACTCTTGCATCTTTTTAGATTGCCTGGTTAAAGGTTTTATGGGCTTGAATACAAATGCTGCAACCTCATCCTCGAATTCCAGTTTCTTAGAAGATTTCATCTTCTTAGGTTTTCCTTCATCAAATTTTATGAAATTTGCCTGTACCAAAGGGGATTCTTCAATATCAATGGCTTGTAAAATATCATTTAAGTTACCCTTTAAGCCTGGAATCTCTGCTGAAATCACTGATTTACCCTTTTCTTTTGCAATTGACTTCTAGTCAATCTCCTTTGAACCGGTTTATTAGCTGACTATTCTTGTGTCATTTCTCTAACCTCATATATCTTTTCTTTTGTAGGTTGAGGAGTCTCAAGAATAACCACTGATGCTTTGCTCACTTGCTCTTTCACTTGCTTTCTAGGTTTCAACTTGACAAATCTTTTTGACCTGGTCATTACAAGATTACTGGTTTCTGCTGGTGGGGTTTCTTTAGCCTTAGGGCTAATGCCTGTACCTTGGTTTTCCACTCCAAAACCACATAAAAACAAAAATGAAGACCCTTCTCTATTGATCCTTTGAAGTTCATGTAAAACTATCAGTTTAATTAGACCATGATGAAGGAGGGAAGTTTCACATCCTTGAGTTTTCATTTGCACTTTATCTACCATCTTAGCTATACTTCGATACAGGAAGAAAGGAAAATCTAAAGAAATCATGCCAGTAAAATGCAACAGGAGTTTAAAATGATATGAATATACTTTATGATATCTTCCCTCACAAGTAAAATACCTTTGATTGTTGAAGATCAAGTTGGCATAGATGTATTTGATGTAGCTCCTTGGAGTTGCCCTAGTTAAGTCTATTTCTGCAAACACTGGCTTCAAAAACACTTTACATGGTTCCATATAAAATTTGAAGTTTTTGAACCATCTATATTGCCCCCTAGGAATCTATGTCACCAAAGCTATGATCTCAGGGGTTACTGCCAAGTTTAAGATTCCAATTTTTGTATTTGAGTTAGTGAAATGTAGAGCAAACTCCTTTGACACTTGACTGTCTCCTCCTTGCAAATTTTCACAAAATCTCCAACGCCCTGTTTTCTTGAAAGCCTCCATCAATGATTTATCTTTGGCTAGGGCCTCTATGTTTTCAGGCTCTGTTATTAAACAACAACCAGACTTGTGATTTTTCCTTTCTTTTGTCATCTTTGCCTTTGATTTCCTATAAAAAATCAGCCTCGCTTGAATTTCTGTTTGTCAGCCTCTCTTGTTAATGGTGATTAGCTTCGCTTGAAAAATAGATGAGAGAAACTTTGGTAAGGGATTACCATAAGCTTAGAATTAAAAAACAATCTGTTTGAGTGTTTGCATGCAAACTGCAATAAGAAACCCACCAATCCTTTCGAATTTGAAATTACCTATCATGATGACCCCTATATTCGAAATAATGGATTTGAATGGTTGCATGCCTTAGAAATGACTCCTAGCTGACACCTAATGATGAAAAATTAACGAAATTTGATTGAAATGATGATTTGACAAGACTTCCTATGAATCTACGCTTTCGTAGCGTGCTTAGTTCATTTTTAGGGATTTGCGCTACGAAAATAACAACATTTTCGTAGCGCAAAACAAGCTTTTTACACTGTCTGCACTACGAAAACGTGGTTTCGTGGATAATTCCAATTTTTTTTTAAAATGGTTTAAAATATGATTTCTAAAGAGGATGTGAGACCTTTAAGACATGGAATAAGGTTGTTTAACTTTATTTGGATGTGAAAATAAGACTTTTGAGACTCTAAGCCTATTAATTACCCTTTCAATCATGAAATGACTCAAAACCTATCTAAGACCTCCTTGAAATCATGACCAAAAGAAAATTTGACACAATGATGTTTTGAAAATTTTTAGGTTATAACATCTTCTATTATTTGTATTAACTCTTCCAACTTTCAATTGTCTACACCTCCTCATCCCACTCCTCTTCTCCTCAATTACATCCTTACAAGTTGTAAATGTGTTACCAACATCCATAGACCTCAATGTAGGTTTTGTTTCCCAACTCGTACCTTTGAAATTCTGACTGAGAAACCAATAAACAAGTTTTTCTAGTACCCTATTACACAAATAAAATCAAGGTGAAAATACCAAAATGAAGCCCACTCAGATACCACTTGACTCAGATAGTGACATTTTGTAGATTTCACAACAAACTACATAAACCAGATTGCTACTAGATATCACAAAACCACAACCATTTGGTTTTGAATATTGTACTAAGCTAATTTAATGACTAAATCACAGAGCATAAATAGAGAGTAATTTTAAACCTACCTACAATGATATAAATCTCAAGTTTTAGCTAAAAATTGAAAGTGCTCGAAATTGCTTCAAACCTAAATGACTGAATAAAATTCATCGCCAGGATTCTAGCGCAGCTCGTTTCATCAAAATATGAGTTCGTATGGCTGAGTTATCGTCTGTTGTTCATTTTCCAAAATAGGAAAAAAATGAGCAGAACAGGTACGATCCTGATGTGGCAAGTCATTCAGCAGTTGAAGGTATATCCTCCATAAACAACCAATGATACTGTGCCAAGTGGCACCACCTAATCCGTCGATGATGACTAGGAAGTGAAATTTTTTATTCCTAAGTCTAAGTGGAATTTTATTTCAGTTGGCATTTTATTATATGGTGGCCAATGGGGAAGGGTCACGTGGCATGCCATGTACCCCCCCCCCCATGGCAGGCAGGTTGGAAGGTTGAATTATTGCTATATCAAGGTTTGAAACATTGGAATATATGATTGAAATCATTTCAACACACACACACATAGATATATATATATATATATAGATATATATATCATATAGTTCAAATCCAACTCAGCAGATCTCACCAACTATAGAGGAGACGTTAACTAAATCTGGCGACAAGATAAGTCTGGAGGTAAGTGACAAGTTGGCGGAAGGATAAGTTACCAACTATTGGAACGAGGATACCTAAGCTGCGAATTTTGTATATTTTTTGTATTAAGTAGTCTGATGCAGGGGTTTTCGGGCAGGTCAAAAGGTAGACCTAGAGTCCGCAAACCATGGTTTGCGGACCACAAGATAACGTAGGCTATATCGATATAAATAGATGAATAGTTTGAGTCTATAAGTAGGCATGAATTAAGACTGATGCTATGTGTGAACTGTTATATCTGTTTTGGGTTGTTTTGGATAAGGACTCCTGCTGGATATGTGCATGGAGATCCTCAGTCCTGCTGTGTGCGGACCCCGCAAGGCTGTGTGCGTGGGCCGGTTTTGGTTGTAAGTGGATCTGAATTTTAATGAATGCTAAGTATTGTTAAAGCATCTATGTGCTATCTGGATCAGTTATGTTTAATACTGAAGCGTATCTGTGATGATTATTTAGCTGCGAATGTATTTTTGTTTTTGCATAAGTATATATGTGATTTGTTATTAGCTATAATTATAAATTCTCTGTGATGGTATTTGGTAATGCGCATGTGGATGCAAATGTACTAATTAGATCTGATAGTTGTGTTATGGTTATATGCTAAGTATACTGTTAAAAGGTTGCAAATAGACTCATTCTGGGTAAACCTAGCAAGTTATAATACAGATCTGCCTCATATTACCTACTTTTTCCCAGGGTAGGGAAACCTAGTTCCAACACCCTCCCATACTACTTCGGGTGAGACCTTGGCCTACGCAAGTAGGTCATTACCGGAAGGGCCAGTAGTATAGGGTTTTGCTGGAAAACCTTAACCTCCAAACCTAGGTTAGGACCCCTCAAGCCAACAAATGGTTCCATTGCCGGGACTTGAACCCGGGTCTCTCGGGTGAGAGCCGAGTATCCTAACCAAATAGACTACAACAGAGGCATGGGAGGTTTATCAATGGCTAAAAAAGGTTATTAGAGATGGGGAATTTTAGTACGATGATAGGAAGCACAAGGAATGGTTTATCGCTATGCTGTAGCCTCACTTGCGGGTCAATAATCGATCGCAATGCAAGAGAAGGCCTTGGAGATTGCCATGGAACTAGAGGCTGTGCTGAGGGACGATGCTTAGTTTGGGGTACAACAGATCTAGGGGAAGTTGGAGACAATGCACCTTGAAATAGAAAACCTGTGAAAAGAACGGGGGGGAAAGAGGCTAGTCCAGACATATGGTGAATAAGATGCAGGGTGTCTGACCATACCAATGATCAGTGTCCTCTACAAACAGATTACATGTAGACTGGGGGACCTAGCCCATTGCATCCTAAGGAGGCTGCAGGACCAAGTGGTCCAACGTTATGGTGCATTGATTGTCATGTCGCCAGGCTGCATGATACTAACCACTGCCCCCATCTTGGTGCTTACGTTTCAGAATTGAAGAAACAATGGTGTCAATTTTACTCCTCTGTGGGGCATGGCGAGCATAATTGCCGGACCTATGAATTGATGATAGATTGAGGAAACCTATACAGGGTACAAGCTGACCCTTCTTCACCACTATCTTCCTCAAGCGGAGGAGGCTCCCCAGCCATTGTTAGGTAAACTTGACTCGGGATAGAGTCAATGTTGACTAGGGTAAATAGTAGTGGTTTTGGGGCACATGGTGTTGTGTACCCATGGTTTTAGCCCATGGTATTGCATGTAATAGAGCCTATAAAAGGCTGGGAAAGCTTCACTGTAATGTAGGCCTGGAGGTGAGCAGTGAAGGTTCACTTGGCTGGATTGGCCAGGGTTTTGGCCAATGCTTAGTGAAATTTCATTGGTTGGGTTTTTCCCCGGAGTTTGGGGTTTTCCCGGATAAACATCTTTGTTTATGTTTATGTGCTTTGTTGCTAGTTATGTTTATTTATTTCTCTCAGTAAATTCTTTATTTATTCCTATAGTAAATTCTAGCAACTGGTATCAGAGCCATGGTCTAGGTTTTGGTTTCAGAGGGACGCTTTTGTAGCCAAGGGTTTAATTGGCCTATGAATGGAGATAATTTGTTGCACTAATGTGGCAGATCTGGATCTGGAATGAAAGGGTTTAGAAGAGCCGAAAAGGTAGACCGAGTAGCCGAGGAAAGAAAGCATCGTTGTGAGACTACTAAGTGAATAGTGGTCAAGGTTGTGACAGAGAGCTCACAGACACGTTAGAGAGATCGATGTTGAGTTTATTTGAAAAATCAAATCTGGGCGAAGATCAGATCTGGGTGCAAGTGGCTGGTGAGATGAACCATCATGAGGCAAGAATTAGCTACATATATTTGAGATCCGGAAAAGGGTTTCAAGGCTATGGAAATATAAAATAGATGAAGAGATTGCATCACTATTAGATGCAATAAGCGACTCTGCTTTTGGGAAAATAGATGAACATTATCGACTCACCACGTTGAAAATTATATGTGGGAGCAAGCACTGCCACTATAGGAGGGACAATGCGCCTAACTAAATGAGTGTTCTTGGGATCCACCGGAACAGTTTCCTGAAGATCGAGGCAGGCAAGGAAAGCGTGGTGGATGTGGTAGGGCTCAAGCTCTACTCCTCGTCAGGTTTCCAAATTTTTTTGGATCAACGTATATGAATCTAAGCATACAGATGTTGTACATGGTTAGAGCCAAAAACGTGAGATGGGCATGAAAAGGAACCACTCGGGCCATGTCGAGGAGGAAGACTGTGACTACAGTGGTCTTGGAGAATATAGAAATGAGGCATGAAATTGTTTGTCATAGGCGGTGTAGCCGACACTGAGGCACAAGAGCATAGAAACATGAGGTGTTGAAAACGTGTGACGACAAAAATGAGAACAAAAATGTCGCGAGAAAGTCCCAAGAGGATCAGGAGGGTAGGAGCGAGCTAGGATGCAGGTCTCGGGGCAGGCATCAAGACAACCATGACAATCTTGCTGCTCACGTGCTAGATATTTCCAACTGGTGCGATGTTGGGGAGAGCTTGGCCAATTTTGTGCGCAGGAATTGTTAGTGAAATATGGAACCCAACTGGGTCATACTTTGAAGGATATTGGCGACCGAGGAGTTTGGACAGAGAGTTGAAACATATATGCAGTGGATTATGTTAGTGTTTCCCAATGATTTCCAAGTGCACTCATCAAGGCATAGTCGATTTCATAGTTGAAAATATCAGTGAATGGAGGTTGTGAGTAGCGGATCCATTATGGAGGCCAAGTGGCCATGGAGTTCATGGTGGCTAAAATTGAAGCCCAGAACCAAAAGGATAAGCCAATTACATAATTACATGGGCTTGATGCCATGGAAGGAAGGAAAACTACTATGAGATCTTTAGGAATGCAATTGAGGCCTTGTCAAAATGAGAGAGAAGATGTGCAGGTGGATTAATTAAAAATTGATGAACCATGTATCTGAAGAGAATTCCTAGAGGACTGGCGGTTACAGAGGTTGGTGACCCATGTAATCTGGTAGATGGGTTCTTTTTATATGGACATTGATGTCATATGTACAACTATGTACAACTATGATGTCCTCTTTAGAGAGGACATCATGAATGAATGTAGAGAATGCTCATACAAAGAATAGCGACAACGAAACAGAAAAATATATATTATTATAATGGAGTTAATTTTATAAAATGTAAATGGGCATACTTCTGTAAGACCTGGTATGGCATGCATACCCCTGGGTAATCACTGGTAAAGTCTGTGTTAGACCTAGGTGATAGGGGGGATGTCAAGTTAACAATTACCCTGGGTAAATTTTTTTTTGAGGGGGGAAGAGTTAGAGTGAGCGGGGTTGTCTCATGTAGCAGGTTTAGCTGGATTTAGTCAATAATCCCCAAGTCAAGTTTAAGGGGGGAATTGTTAGGTAAACTTGACTCGGGATAGATTCAATGTTGACTAGGGTAAATAGTAGTGGTTTTGGGGCACATGGTATTGTGCACCCATGGTTTTAGCCCATGGTATTAATAGAGTCTATAGAAGGCTGGGAAAAATTCATTGTAATGTAGGCCTGGAGGTGAGCGGTGAAGGCTCACTTGGCCGGATTGGCCACGGTTTTGGCCAATGATTAATGAAATTTCATTGGTTGGGTTTTTCCCCGGAGTTTGGGGTTTTCCCGGATAAACATATGTGTTTATGTTTATGTGCTTTGTTGCTGGTTATGTTTATTTATTTCTCTCAGTAACTTTTTTATTTATTCCTGTGGTAAATTCTAACAACCATGTTGAGATTCAACAAGATGATGAGCTTAGTGAAAAGAGTTGCCTTCATTAAGTGGGCCCACAGGCTATTTTTGGCGCAAGTCTATTTTTAGACTATGTCTGTTTTTAGACATGATGATCATATTTCAGAAGTTGTAGGATGCTATTTGTGGATGGTTTATCAAGTTAGAAAAATAGATGAAATTATATTTTTAGAATATTGGGCAAAATATATTTATAGATCGTCAATCTAAAAATAGATGCATGTCGATTATTATTAGCTCTTAATAATAATCATACTCTAAACAACAACTTATTCTCTTGGATCACTTCAGTTCAGTGCACAAATGTGGCACATCAGCTGACAGAAGGAATTACACAATTCCTAAGGGTTTAATGGAGCTAATGCATGGAGGAATCAGTTAGAACTCAAGTGGCAGAGTTATGACACAGTTGGAAGAAGTAGTTATGGAGTTGTATTCAGTTTAACTCAATTAGACTCAATTGAGCTAGTTGTATCTAGTCTAACTGATTGATACACTAGTGAGAGTGGAGTGAATTAATTAGTTAATTTATTCACAAATAATAACTCATTAATCAACTGAAAAATACAACAGTTAATTGCAGTGCATGGCAGTTTCAGTGGAGACCAGTGGAGAGATAGGTGAAAGGGAAAGATAGACTATCTGTTGTGACTATAGTGATGCATTGATTGCATCACACGCACATTGGAGTTGCCAATGAGGATTGCAAAGTCAAGGATGGAGTAATTTGAATTCATTCATAGCTATTCTTCAACAAATATTGCACAGTGGAGGCAGGTTAGCAGGAGGTAGAGATCGGTGCATGGATTTGCAAGATTGGTCTTGATTAGTGTATGACGATTGTACTGTACTGAGAGCTTGTGATACGCTTTATATGCTTGTATGATATTTTCATATGATCTCCATGTTACATAATATATAGTTGGGGTTTTCAGCTTCAGGCTTTCCCGATTAAAAACTGTGTTATGTGTGATTGATTGTTTTTGTTTATGCTTCACATGTGTGTGCAATTAATTTTTTCGCAAAAGATTAACAAGTGGAATAGATACAATATCTTGCATAAAGTTAAATAGTGTGAGAAGGTGGATCTTGGACATATGCATGATTATTGCATATAATTTCTACATGTTATCAAAGCTTTTTTGATTGAATATTGCAATTGTGAAGTGATTTTGTGCTGGTGGACAATTCGAATTTGCTACAGAAGATTCTTGGTGCAGAAATCGAGTATACATTGAAATGTATTTCAACGGGTTGAGATTGGAGTATGCCCTTGATGGGAGCTCAAATTACATAGCCTGGAAGGATAGGATGGAGGCGGTGCTGGAGGATAATGGGCTGAAGGAGTTCATGGATAGCGATGTTCCTAAGCCGGGATCTAGCGATGCTACATTACTTGATGCATGGAAAAAGAAGACTGCAAAGACAAGGAGGATTCTATTGGAAGGTGTGAAGGACCATATTGTGTCCATAATTCACGGGAAAACCACTTCATTCTTAATGTGGAAGGCTTTGATAGACTTGTTCCAAAGCAGAAGTGACCAGAGGAAGTTGGCGCTTAAAGACAAGCTCAGAAAAATAAAAATGGAGAAAGGCGATAGTATTCCAAAATACCTCACGAAGTTTGTCCACTACAAGGATGAACTGGGAAGTGTGGGGGTTACTGTTGATGAAGAATAATTGGCGAGCTTGGCTCTCCTTGGGCTTCCAAAGATTTGGCATAGCTATGAAGACTCTGTCAATGGACGGGAGAAACTACCAGGATGGGAGCGACTTTGGTCAGATCTTGTGCAGCAGGGGATAAGGTAGGGTACCAGGGATGGATATTCATCTAAGAATGAAGATGAAGAGAATTGCGCTTTGGATGCCAAAGAAAGGAAAGGGAAGGGGAATAAATCTTCTTCAAAATCCAGTGCTAAAGGTAAGAAGCAGGATTTGTCCAAAGTGAAGTGTTTTCACTGTCACAAACATGGAAATTTCACCACTAACTGTCCACAAAAGAAGAAGAATAAGCACGCTGCTAGATCTGCAGCTGGAGAGGCCTTAGCCTCACAATTTGAGCTAGATTTTTCCTTGATCTCATGCTTGGTTTCAAGCTGCATGAGATCAGTGTGGTATCTTGACAATGGTGTGTCTTTCCATATGATGGGAGACAAAGAGTTGTTTAGTGACTTGGAGAAGAAGGACCTCCAGATGCATATAGAGATGGGCGATGATGGTCGGTACAGTGCAAATGGAATTGGGACCATTAACTTTGAGAGGGATTCTAATAATCCATTGTTGTTGAAGAATGTTATGCATGTTCTAGGTTCGAAGAAGAACTTGGTCTCAGTCGCAATGCTGGAAGACAGAGGTTATGATGTTGTTTTCAGTGAGGGAAAAGCCTTCCTTCGACATAAAACAACAGGTCAAACCAAGAAGATAGGGGTTCAAATTAAGAATATCTACAAGCTGGAGGTAGATGGCTATGCTGAAATGGTGGGCAAAGTAGAAGAAGTGGTGAGCCGGGATGAGGGCGAATTATGGCACAGGAGATTGGGCCATCTTCACCATGGTGCTTTGAAGATTTTGCAACAAATTTATAATGGAATTCCCAAGGGTACTCTTACGTAGTCAGATCAGTGCAAAGGATGTACAATGGGTAAGTTTTTGAAGACCACCTTTCATGAGAAGGAGAACCGTGCTTCGGTGATCCTGGAGAGAAATCACACAGACGTGTGTGGACCATTCTCGGTTGCTTCAAAAACAAAACACAGGTATTATATGATATTTGTTGATGATTGTTCTCGTAGATGCTGGATTTTCTTCATGTAGAAGAAGAGTGAAAAATTCTCAAAGTTCTGTGATTTCAAGGCATTGGTGGAGAAGGAGTCGGGGAAGCAAGTGAAAGGTCTACGAAGCGATAATGGTGGTAAATACATCTTGGGTGAATTCAAAGAATTTTGTAGCAAAGAAGGAATTCGAAGAGAACTCATAGCACCTCATAACCCACAGCAGGACAGGGTCACAGAGAGAAAGAACATAACGATTGTGGGTGCTTCACGAGCGATGCTACATGACCAGGGCCTACCGATGCACTTGTGGGCAGAAGCATGCAACACTGTGGTTTATGTGAAAAATTGTTGTGCTCATAGAGTACTTGGCATGAGTACACCCAAAGAAGCTTTTACTGGTAAGAAGCCTGATATTTCTCATTTGAATATTTTTGTCTCACCTATTTACATTCATGTGACGAAGGACGCCAGGAGGAAGCCGGAGCCGATTGCAGAAGTTGGGAAATTTTTGGGGTACACAGAAACACCCCATAACTATCTTGTGTCTTTTCCAGATAGTCGGATGATTGTTGTGTGATGAGATATAAAATTAAATGAGGAGAAAGCCATGAAGTTGTCGCTTGAGAGGGAGCTACACTTGCATGTAGAAGAGGAACTCATTGTTCCCAAAGATGAGCCTCTGGATGTGGATCATTCACAAGAGGAGATTCATGGAGTGGAGGATTCCACTCATGTAGAACCAAACATCAGACAAGGCAAAAAGCGTACCACAGAAGCTGAGAGACTGAAGCTTGATGCGACATAGAATGTAGGAGTCCCTACATCACAACACAGACAGAGACAGTCACCTGACCGATATACTGGATCTATGGCTCTTATGAGCAAGTGTATTGTGACAGAGCCATCTTATTTTGAATAAGCAGTGCAGGAGCCCACATGAGTAGATGCCATGGTGGAGGAGTATGACTCCATTGTTAGAAATAGTGCTTGGGAGATTGTTCCAAGGCCGGTGGGAAAATCAGTTGTAGGATCAAGATGGATCTACAAGGTAAAGCAAGCTATTGATGGGAGCATCGAGAAGTATAAGGCATGATTTTTTGCCCGAGGATTCTCACAGATTGAGGGGATTGACTATGAAGAAAATTTTTCACCTGTTGCACGGTATTCTTCCATACGGACCATCCTTTCTCTCTCAGCACAGATGGGTTGGCACATTCATCAGATGGTTGTGAAGACTGTGTTCCTTAATGGGATCATTGAGGAAGAGGTGTACATTGAGAAACCTGAAGGATTTGATATATTTAGCAGTGAGTCGCATGTGTGCAAGCTCAAAAGAGCGCTGTATGGGCTGAAAGAGAGCTGGACTTGGCTTCACCAAGAGTGAGGCGGATGCAAAACTGTACCAGATTGTGGTGGAGGGTAAGGTTTTAATAATTTTACTTTATGTTGATGATT
This sequence comes from Pinus albicaulis, assembly GCA_034641835.2. Classification (NCBI taxonomy): domain Eukaryota; kingdom Viridiplantae; phylum Streptophyta; class Pinopsida; order Pinales; family Pinaceae; genus Pinus; species Pinus albicaulis. Next base: position 655,211 of record JAXQQM020071009.1, on the reverse strand, counting down.
TAATAATAACAGGTGATGAGCAGTTGATACACTCATGCAAGGCAGATCTTGTAAAGGAGTTTGAGATGAAGAATTTGGGCCTCCTTCATTATTTCCTTGGATTGGAAATATGGTAGTGGGAAGGTGAATTTTTTGTGTCTCAAGGAAAGTATGCCCGGGATATACTGGAGAAGTTTTACATGCAAGGCTGCAAGCTTATCGACACTCCTCTTCTAGGAAATTGGAAGAAAGAGGATGCTACATTGGTAGAGGTAGTGGATGCCACTTTTTATCGACAGTTGGTGGGTTCGCTCATGTTTCTAGTCAATACAAGATTGGACATATGCTATGTGGTGAACCAGCTTTCACAAGAGATGGTTAAGCCTACCAAGACATTTTGGAAGGTATGCAAGCATGTCCTGAGATATCTCAGGGGCACATCTGAGTATGGTTTATGGTATAGACAAACAGAAGAGGTGAAGTTGCATGGCTTCACGGATGCAGATTGGGCAGGAAGCCCAACAGATAGAAAGAGCACATCAGGAGGGATTTTCAGTATCGAATCTACGGTATTTTCTTGGTACAACAAGAAACAAATATCTGTGGCACTCAGTTCAGCGGAAGCAGAATACATGGCAGCAATTTTAGCTGCATGTGAGGCTATCTGGATGAGGAAGATTCTGGTTGGTTTTTTCGGTTCAGATTTAGATCACACAGTGATTCATTGTGATAATCAGAGTTGCATTAAACTCTCGTTTAATCCTATGTTTCATGATAGATCTAAACATATTGATATCTGGTATCATCATATCAGAGATTGTGTGCAACGAAAGATCATGTTGCTTCAGTACATTCCTATGGAGGATCAGGATGCAGATATTCTGACGAAGGCGCTCACCAGGAGCAAATTCGAATACCATAATCCCTATCTTGTTGAGAGGGAGTGTTGATATTCAACAAGATGATGAGCTTAGTAAAAAGAGTCGCCTTCAATAAGTGGGCCCGCAGACTATTTTTGGTGCAAGTCTATTTTTAGACTATGTCTATTTTTAGACTATGTCTATATTTAGACATGATGATCATATTTCAGAAGTTGCAGGATTCTATTTGTGGATGGTTTATCAAGTTGGAAAAATAGATGAAATTCTATTTTTAGAATATTGGGCGAAGTCTATTTATAGATCATCAATCTAAAAATAGATGCATGTCGATTATTATTAGCTCTTAATAATAATCAGACTCTAAACCACAACTTATTCTCTTGGAGCACTTCATTTCAGTGCACATATGTGGCACATCAACTGACGGAAGGAATTATGCAATTCCTAAGGGTTTACTGGAGCTAATGCATGGAGGACTTAGTTAAAACTCAAGTGGCAGAGTTATGACACAGTTGGAAGAAGTAGTTATGGAGTTGTATTCAGTTTAACTCAGTTAGACTCATTTGAGCTAGTTGTATCTAGTCTAACTGATTGATACACTAGTGAGAGTGGAGTGAATTAATTAGTTAATTAATTCACAAATAATAACTCATTAATCAACTGAACAATACAGTAGTTAACTACAGTGCATGGCAGTTTCAGTGGAGACCAGTGGAGAGATAGGTAAAAGGGAAAGATAGACTATTTGTTGTGACTATAGTGATGCATTGATTGCATCACACACACATTGGAGTTGCAATGAGGATTGCGTGGTCAAGGATGGATTAATTCGAATTCATTCAGAGCTATTCTTCAATAGATATTGCGCAGTGGAGGCAGAGTTCGGTGCATGGATTTGCAAGATTGGTCCTGATTAGTGTATGAAGATTGTACTGTATTGAGAGCTTGTGATAAGCTTTGTATGCTTGTATGAGATTGTCATATGATCTCCATGTTACATAATATATAGTTGGGGTTTTCAGCTTCAGGCTTTCCCGGTTAAAAACTGTGTTATGTGCAATTGATTGTTTTTGTTTAAGCTTCACATGTGTGTGCAATTAATTTTTCCGCAAAATATTAACAAGTGGAATAGATTCAGTATCTTGCATAAAGTTAAATAGTGTGAGATCAGGTGGATCTTGGACATATGCATGCTTAGTTCATATAATTTATACAAGCCAAGGGTAGGGGAGGGGGAAGGGGTGGAGGCGCAGGTCAGGGAAGAGGACAATTGATCTGTTACAACTGTGGGGAGATGGGGCACTTTGGGAGGGAATGTCTGAACCATGCATGACAATATTGCTGTTATTGTAGACAAATGGACCATGTGATTGAAGACTGTCTGATTCTGATAGCAAAAATGCAGGAAAAACAACAAACACCTATGTAGAATGTGAAAAGGGTTAAAGTGAAACCACGTGATGAAGGACCAAGTATTAATGTCATAACGCATAGCGGCATGGCTACGGGAGGAGCTGAAGAGAAAGCTGAAGCTGAACCTCTTATCTGGAAAAAAACTATCAAACAAGAAATCCTGGACCTACAGAAGGAAAATGAAACCTTTTTCGCATCTCGCAGAGACTTTACTAAGGATGAGGCACCTATTTCAAAAGCTCCAACAAACCTGAGAACAGACGATGAATTTAAACCATTTCTAAGAGCTTGTATGAAGCTGCTATGCAACTAGTAGGTAGTAGAAAATATGAAAGCACTAATATAAAATTGCGCAGAGAGAACTAACCCTCCCTCGGAAGTCAGGGATGTGCACAAAATTTACAAGCATAAAAAACGCACTGGCCGGGAAATGCGGCTAACAACACAAATTGGTGACTATGAAATGGATCAGGTTATTTCAGACCTAGGATCAGATGTGAACGTACTGCCCAAGAAAACTTGGCAGCGGATGGGACAACCTAAGTTGGAATGGTATACTATCTAGCTGCGCATGGCTAACCAATAGAAGATCATTCCATTGGGAGGGCTACCAAAAATTATGGTAGATATTGCAGGAGTTAAGGTCTGCACCGACTTTGAGGTAATTCAAATTGTGGAAGATGCGGACCCCTATCGTGCAATCCTAAGATTGGATTGGGAAATAGACATGGGAGGTATTATCAACCTAAATAAAAGAGGCATGGTGTTTGAGAATGAGGGTACAAGGGTGATAGTCCCCCTAGACCTTGCAGAAGGAGAGAAGTATACAGAACCAGTGCGCGAAGAAGAGGATGTGGATCACATCTATAAATTAACCACTCGGGATGAAGATTGGATCAATCCTACGGCTGATGGTGTGCTTTTCTGGGGGAAGGACAAGGAATGATTCTTTGAATTCGATGGGGAGATCAAAAATTGGCATAATCAGTTACATGATGTATCTACATTGCGATGTCTTAGAATCACAAAGAACTTCCGATGCATCTCCTCAGAGGTAAGAGAACTACCCTACTTTGATGGTTCTGGTAGTATTTCAAGTCCTTTCATAGCACATGGGGCACCAACATGGGAAACACAGATGCAGGATATTGTCAACTGCCGCAATTTATCAATAGAGGAGTGCGATGAAGACCCGTGAAATGTCTCTATCCCGGAGTCAGAGGGAGAATGCGCAGTTGCTGGACCCCCATTGCAGGCCGTCGATGTCACTAATCCTTTGAAGCTGTGAGAAGTAAACATTGGAACGGAGGCGTAACCTAAGTCAGCTAAAATTGGGGACTACTGGGATAATGATACTATAGGAAAAGTTGTAGAACTCCTCACAGAATACCAGGACTTATTCCTGACAAAATTTTCAAAACTCAAAGGGATTAAAGGGGAACTAGGAGTCATGCGCATCACTTTAAAACCAGATGTGCACCCTGTGAAGCAGCGCCCCTATCGGTTGAACCCCAAGTACAAACAAAAATTGAAGGAATAAATCGACAAAATGCTCACCGCAGGTATCATCGAACTGGTCGAATAGTCAGATTGGGTAAGTCCTATGGTGGTTCAGGAGAAAAAGACTAAGGAGAGATCTGTATCTGTGTTGACCTACACAAATTGAATGATGCCTACGTACATGATCCCTTCCCTACACCATTATCAAATGAAATCCTTGACAACGTGGGAGGGTAGGAAGCATATTAGTTTACAGACGGGTTCTCGAGCTACCATCAGATTAGGATCGCACTTGAAGATCGCAGAAAAACCACGTTCGCCACTGAATGGGGATCGTTTCAGTACATTTTCATGCTGTTTGGGCTCAAGAATTCCCATACCATATTTTCGTGGGTGGTGTTCGCAGTGTTCAAAGAGTTCATCCACAAGTTTTTGGAGGTATATTTTGATGACTGGACCATTTTCTGATTGGTAAAGAAGCACGTCCCCAACTTGCGCATGATGTTGGATGCCTGTAGGAAGTACCATATTTCCCTGAATATCAAAAGTGCATGTTTTGCGTACCCTTCAGAATCTTTCTCGATCACATAGTTTTTTGACAAGGATTGATGGTTGATCTCGCCAAAATAGCAATTATCATCAATTTGGAAGTGCCTACAACTGAGAAAAAATTGTGCTCTATCCTCGGACATACAAGCTACTACAGGAAGTTCATTCAAGGATATGCGCTGATCACAACACCTATGGAAAAATTGCTAAAGAAGGACATTTCATTTTTTTGGGACGATGAGTGTCAGAAGAGCTCCGAGCTACTCAAAGAGAAGATGGTCTCTGCGCCTATTCTCATCTTTCCAGACTAGGCGAATGTTTTCCATGTTCACATAGATGTGTATGGAGTCACCTTAGGAGCTATCCTTACACAGCTTGGAGATGGAGACATTGACCATCCAGTTGCATTTGCTAGTAGGAAACTTTCTGGTGCAGAGCGCAACTACTCCACTACGGAGCGTCAGGGGTTGGTTGCATCGCTAAAGGCCTCACGGATCAAGATCCAGGCAGTCAAGACAAAGATGGAACAATAGATTGTGGCCTTGCAGGCCAAGTTACAGCTAGAAACGCCACCAGAGGTATGGGCCCAGCAAGATGCGTTGGTTGCAGAGACCACCAATGTCATTATAGGTCAAATTTCTCAGGGTGCAAAACTATTGGAAACAGTTATGCAGCTGTGGACCAAGGTGCAAAGCGACCCTCTCTTGCATGAAATCAACCAAGCACTGTGCCAGAAGGAAGAAGAATTTGACCAAATGGAGGCTACACTGACCACTTTGGTCCCTGCTTAGTGCTTAGCCTGACTGTGCACCAGCCATGCACTCAGGGGAAACATGGAAGCTCTTCGGCAACAGAAGAAGAATTTGAGTGATCACCTCAAGTTGTGGGCCGATGAGGCCCTTAAGCTGTCTCAGGATGTCGACATCACAGTTAAGCAACTGAACCAAACTTTGGAGAGCATCACTACTACTACTGAAGGCCCAAATTCGTAGAAGTTGGTGGAGATAGCCCAGAATGCTGCTGTGAAAAGTGAAGGAGTGCTAACCCCACTGGTTGATTTGATCAAGCAGCTTCAAGCAAAGATGAAAAACCCACGGTCACAGTGACTCGGGACGAGTCACAAGATTGTGTTGGGGGCCTGTTGGAACGAGGCTACCTAAGCTGCGAATTTTGTATATTTTTGGCGAATTTTGTATATTTTTTGTATTAAGTAGTCTAACGCAGGGGTTTTGGGGCAGGTCAAAGCCTCGAATGCATTGTAATGGGTCAAAGGGTAGACCTAGAGTCTGTGTAATATTCCAAAATTAGCTTGCAGCTAATTGGAATATTGAATTTTGTTTTTATCACCTAGGAGTTGAATAAATGGGTAAGGAGGCCCATGAATATTAAAAACATGAATAAAATCCCTCATAGTATGAAAAGGGATCATCAAAGGAGCCGGATTTCACACCCTCATGTGTGAAAAGGGACTTTTTCATGTGGACAAGGTCAAGTTTGACCCAGTCAACAACATTGGGATAGGAGGTGGAGATCACTTTGAGAGGCAGCGCAATGTGAATGGGAGGAAGATTCCTTGGTGGAGGAAACCATAATGAGTGGGACCCATGGTGAGAGGGCTTCCACTTGTTTAAAATGAGGGCAAGGCAATCATTGTTATTCATGCTATGGATTATTGATTTTATGGTCTGGTTAGACTCTTGTGCATTCTCTTGCTATTTAGCAGAGTTGTTGTGCTGCTTAGCACAAGGAATTCCTGTTTAGGAATTCATTCTCCTTTCAAGGGAAGCCTCTTGAGGGACCTTTATCTTCATTTCTCCACATTCAGGCTTCAGGCCAAGCATCCTCCTTCAGCTACAATGCAGTTTTTGTTTAGAGTTAGGTTGTGTTGCAGGGTGTTGCAGTGGAGGTTACTCAACACCACTTCCGGAGCTTATTTTTCAGAGGAGGAAGCCTTATTTCCTTTGGAGGATCAGTGAGGGAGAATTTGAGCTGATTTCACGATCTTTGGAATCAGGCCAACCATTTTCCATATTCTACAACGCAATCTCTCTCCTTGACTGCGTTATTTTCAGTGAGCATCTATAGTGAGGGTTGCAGTGATTGTTTGGAGGGTGAGATCTTCAGTGTTATGATCAACCTTTCACTTGGAAGATCCATTGGAGGATGTTTTTTTAGATTGTGCATCATCTACATCCATCTCCATCCATTTCTTGAGTTGCAGCTGCTACTCAGTCTTGAGACCACAACTCCGACATTTTTGCCATTTTGCATATTTCAGGAAATACTTTCCAGATTGTCTTGAAATTCAGTTTGGGAGTCTATATCCTCACTCCCAACATTGTTTGGGCCCTATATTTGTATATTTGTGTATTGAAACTTTCAAGTAGCAGTAACTCTAATAAAACTGTGCTTTCATAGCCTTGGGCAATATTTGTGTAGCAGTATACTTCATTTTTCATGTCATGTTTTCTTGAGGCTTATGTTGCCTAGCTTGAGTGATTGTTTCCTCAAGATATTGTATACATTTGCTGCAATAATACCAATATGATGGCTATTTGGTTCTTCTTACATTTCATGAGTTGATTTATCACTGCTCTTTCATTATTGTGTTCATGTATTGATGTATCTCCAATTTTGGGATATTATAAGATATTCCCATTATTGCTGATTTTCCGTATTTTGGGATATTACAGTGGCATCAGAGAATAATATTGGCTCAGCTTGTGGATCTAAGCCATTATTCTATCAAGAAAATAATGAGAAGAGAAGATGTACAGAAAAGAGAAGACTCCATTATGTGGAGGAATAAAGGAGGAGAGGCTCTCAAAGCTTCTTCTAAAGTCTATGCAGAGCATCAAAGAAGATCTTAAGAAGATGAGAGGGGAGATGGAATCTCTAGAGAATTTTGCATCTAGAGCCAGATCTAGATTTGCACATGATAGGTATGAGCATGCAGCTACACCCTATTATGTACAGCGCAGTCAAATGTCCAGAACTATCATAAGAGAGATGTAAGAAGGAGGAATGCCTAAGAGGGAAAATCTTAGTGATTTTCTTCAGGAGTATGAATCTCAAACTGAAAGGTTTAGAGATCATATCACTTTTCAAGAGTTTTGAAAAATCAAGGTGGAGAGGAGAAGGCAACATGACATGGATAGATTTTCTCTATCTACTTTTGATGGATCACCAACATGTTCAGCCAGAGCTTGGTGGAGGAGCTACACACCTATTTGTAGCGGCACCAAGTTTCTGAAAATGAAGCCATCAGAGTTGCAACGCTGCACTTTGAAGGTAAGGCCTATGCTTGGTGGATTTTTGAGTTATTTTCATTGAAAAATGCCAATATTTCTTCTTATGCAAATTTCACTAAGAGATTAGTGGAGAGGTTTGATGGAAGACATTCTAAAACACTCTCGGTAGAGCCAAAAAAACCAAGGCAAACATAAATTTTGCATGGGTTGGAAAAACCTATAAACTCACATCCACTTCAGATAACTGTTGGAGAAGCTCACATCTTGCATAACAACTTCATAGAGGAAAGGTCTCTGTCTCATATCTTTGGACAAGAGGGCATGCAGGTTCCTTTTTCAAAAGAGGATCCTCTTATTGAGAATGTGACTCCCATTCATATTAAAGAGGAAGAGAAGGATGGGGGCTACAACACTGTCAAATCTAGAGCATATCTGGTCCCTCATGTAGAGGAAGGAGGAGCACATGCTCCAACATGAGGAATTCTTATGTCATTGCAAGATATTCCCCAGGATCTCACATATGGAAGACAAATCACAATCAATGAGTAGCATGATTGTGAGATATTACAGATGGGAAGAGAAGGTAGGGAGGAAGGTCAACATCATTTGATGAGGAGCACACACCCCTTTTCATTTTAGAAGGTTGATACACAGAAGAGGGAAACTGGATTGCACAGTGAGGGCCAAGATAAGTCTGTCCATTTATTTATGCAATCTACTATTGATGTTGATATCTCATTGCATGGAGACATTTCACCAAGGAGACCACCAGATAAGCAGATGATGAGAGATGCTTCACATTTTGAGGCACCACTCATTGATTTCAGAGGAGTGGAGACCTTGGGAGGTCATTGTACATTGCTGAGAGTCTTGGTTCGACTCAAGGAGGAGGGAGATATTCTCTCAACATCATCATTACCGACTCTCCAAATTCTGTGCTGTGGCAGAAGCAACATGGGAAGGATAGAAGCCTTCCAACTTGCATCTTTGGCATGGGAGATGTCAAAGAAGAGGACAACCATATGACATATCTTCTTCTTGATAGTTCATCAGTGCTGTCACTATGGAGGGATGATCCATATTGGAATTCCCAGCTATTGGTGGAGTATTCCAAGGATCTTTTTACTTGTATGATATTGAATGACCAGTTGCTTGAGGAGGGATATTCAGTCAGATATGGGGTCATCTAATATCATAGTAGGATCTTCTTATCTAGAGCTTCCAAGCTCAAGGAGAATTTGCTACAAGAAGCTCATGAAGATTTCCTTTTCAGCCACACTTATTCTATGAGGGCATACCACACCATCATGGAGCGATATTTTTGGGAAGGCTTTGAGGAGGAGATATATCAGCATATGAGGAGATGCATGGATCATGTAGAGATGGAGGAGATACATAAATCTTTGGAAGAGTTAGCACTACCACCTCTTTTCTCTTTGAGGATGAGAGGAGACTCATCTATGAGCCATTCCATTTGCATGGGAAAAACATATGGTAAGGGTATTGCTTGTTTGCACAATGATTTGTATAATGTATATGTGCAACCCTTAACCATATATATGAAGGATATTGCTCAAGAAAGGAGCATTATTCCTTCTAGATGTCATGGTCTACTTGGGACCATAAGCAGTATTGATGGCCACTCCCTAGGAGGACTTCAGGAGGAGATATCTTATGGATAACATGCGTACTATGCACCATACATCATACACTTTCTCCAAGCTTGTGAGGAGATTGAGGCAACAAGAAAGTGGTTGAGAAGCCACACATCATGCCAATTTCTGATGCAGTTGAGAGTCAAACTACGTTGGTTGCATTTGAGGGACCATTTTCCTTCTCCCTTACTTCATATGGCAGCTAGTACGATTCTCATTATTGTTCCCTATGTTGTTGTTGATCTTGTCTTTGTTAGGAGCATGATTGGGAGAGAGACACATTGGTTGGATGTGTCCTTAGGGAAGGAGATTTCCCACACTATTTGCATTACATGTTATAATGGGAGCATGAGAGATGATATGGCCACCAAATAAAAACACTTGTTTCTTTATGGGGTGGGCCATGGGATTGACTGGATGCCATACGATGATGATTTCAAACTCATCATATATAGGAATGGATTAGGCCAACATGATTCATAACATTGGAGGAGGAGATCCTTGGAGATCCGGTCTTCATCTTGCCACTTGAGGCAACATTATTGCATCCCAAGATAAAAAAAAACTCTACACTTATCATAATTGGAGAGAAGGGGTAAGTGGGATTAGGCTATTTTGTCTACCATGATCAGATTTCTGACCCACCTACATTGCAGGAGCTCAAGGTGGAGGATGATTTGTATGAGTTACCATTTTGGAGGGTGACTCATTTTGTATGGATGATAGCTTGGGGATGGAGGATCCACATGGGAGTGATTCCAACTACATTTTAGATCCCATTCCTCAAAGGGACTACTATATATCCCCTTATTACCTCCTTGAGTACTCCACTTGTTCATGATGATAGCTATTCAGCTAGCTTGCATGCTTGGGAGGGGAAATATGGAGATTTATTGATTAGACAACATCTCATTCCTTGGAGGAGCATATCATATGTGGATGCTACAACAGGAGGAGGGGAAACTTCTCATTTCTATCCTTACAGTTGCTTGAGGACAAGCAACATTTGGGAGGGGAGGACTGTAATATTCCAAAATTAGCTTGCAGCTAATTGGAATATTAAATTTTGTTTTTATCACCTAGGAGTTGAATAAATGGGTAAGGAGGCCCATGAATATTAAAAATATGAATAAAATACCTCATAGTATGAAAAGGGATCATCAGAGGAGCTGGATTTCAAACTCTCATGTGTGAAAAGGGACTTTTGCATGTGGACAAGGTCAAGTTTGACCAAGTCAACAACACTGAGATAGGAGGTGGAGATCACTTTGAGAGGTAGCGAAGTGTGAATGGGAGGAAGATTCCTTGGTGGAGGAAACCCTACTGAGTGGGACCCATGGTGAGAGGGCTTCCACTTGTTTAAAAGGAGGGTAAGGCAACCATTGTTATTCATGTTATGGATTATTGATTTTATGGTCTGGTTAGACTCTTGTGCATTCTCTTGCTGTTTAGCAGAGTTGCTGTGCTGCTTAGCACAAGGCATTCCTGTTTAGGAATTCCTTCTCCTTTCAAGAGAGGCCTCTTGAGGGGGATTTATCTTCATTTCTCCACATTCAGGCTTCAAGCCAAGCATCCTCCTTCAGCTACAACGTAGTTTCTGTTAAGAGCTAGGTTGTGTTGCAGGGTGTTGCAGTGGAGGTTACTCAACACCACTTCCAGAGCTTATTTTTCAGAGGAGGAAGCCTTGTTTCCTTTGGAGGATCAGTGAGGAAGAATTTTAGCTGATTTCACCATATTTGGCATCAGGCCAACAATTTTCCATCATCTACAGTGCAATCCCTCTCCTTGATTGTGTTATTTTCAGTGAGCATCTGTAGAGAGGGTTGCAGTGATTGTTTGGAGGGTGAGATATTCAGTGTTAGGACCAGCCTTTCACTTGGAAGATCCATTGGAGGAGGTTTATTCAGATTTTTCATCATCTATAGCCATCTCCATCCAGTTCTTGAGTTGCAGTTGCTACTCAGTCTTGAGACTGCAACTCCGATATTTTTTCCAATTTGCATATTCAGGAAAATCCTTTCCGAATTGTCTTGAAATTCAGTTTGGGAGTCTAGATCATCACTCCCAACATTTTTTGGGCCCTATGTTTTTATATTTGTGTATTGAAACTTTCTAGCAGCAGTACCTCTAATAAAATTGCGTTGTCATAGCCTTGGGCAATATTTGTGTAGCAATATACTTCATTTTTCATGTACATGTTTTCTTGAGGCTTGTGTTGCCTAGCTTGAGTGATTGTTTCCTCACAATCTTGTATAAATTTGCTGCAATAATACAAATATGATGGCTATTTGGTTCTTCTTACATTTCATGAGTTGATGTATCACTACTCTTTCATTATTGTGTTCATTTATTGCTGTATCTCCAATTTTGGGATATTATAAGATATTCCAACTATTGTTGATTTTCCCTATTTTGGGATATTACAGTTTGCAAACCACGGTTTGTGGACCACACGATAACGTAGGCTATATCGATATAAATAAATGAATAGTTTGAGTCTAGAAGTAGGCATGAATTAAGATTGATGCTACGTGTGAATTGTTAGATCTATTTTGGGTTGTTTTGGGTAAGGACTCCTGCTGGCTGTGTGTGCGAAGATCCTCAATCCTTCTGTGTGCCGACCCCTCTAGGTTGTGTGCGTGGGCTGATTTTGGTTGTAAGTGGATATGAATGTTAATGAATGCGAAGTATTGTTAAAGTATATGTGTGCTATTTGGATGAATTATGTTTACTGCTGAAGCGTATCTGTGATGATTATTTAGCTGCAAATGTATATGTGTTTTTGCATAAGTATATCTGTGATCTGTTATTAGTTGCGATTATAAATGCTCTGTGATGGTATCTGGTAATGTGCATGTGGATGCGAATGTACTAATTAGATTTGATAGTTGTGTTATGGTTATATGCTACAATATCTTGTTAAAAGTACCATAAAATAATTAGATTAGGTAAACCTAGCAAGTTATATACAGATCTGCCTCACATTCCCTACTCTCTCCCAGGGTGTGGAAAATTGGTTCCAACACCCTCCCATACTACTTCGGGTGAGACCTTGGCCTGCGCAAGTAGGTCATTTCCGAAAGGGCCAATAGTATAGGGGTTTGTTGGAAAACCTTAACCTCCGAACCTAGGTTAGGATCCCTCAAGCCAACACCAAATGGCACAAAATTTTATGGTGGGGACAGGGCTTGAACCCCTGACCTCTCACATGAAAACTGCATGCCTAACCGTGTCCACTGCCAGGTGTTTCTTACACCTATTTCTCTCCGCATGAATTTAAATTATATATGCCTGACAGTTAGGGATATGAGGGGGCCAACCCCTCGGGCCAACCCCCTCCCCATGTGGCCACTCTGCAGCGAAATAGGTGCTAATACAAAACAAATGGTGGGTGTTGTTAATGACAATTAATTAAATTTTAATGTGGTTTAGTTACATTAAAAGAAGATTTGTGCTAAACACGCTTACACTAATTAAACCACACTTATATGCTTGTAAGCGTGATTAGCACTAGTTAATCCCTAAGGTTATGTTGGTGGAAAATTCAGAGGCAATGCTAATTTTGGCGGGATTGCCAATTTTAGAAATTTAACTAGCAGTTTCTCCAGTTTTGGAGGAGAAATTGGGGCAAAAATAGTTTTGGTCATAACTCACTCAATTTTTGACCAAACTGAGCTCAGTAAAAGTCATTCCTGGCTAATTTTCATGCTAGGAACTCAATGGAGCAAGTTACAGAGGAATAAAAGGTAATATACATGTGTTTTAGTACATTTGAAGATTTTTGAAGGCTAGGGCCAACACGTGTTGGGGTCATTGCCAGAGCATCCAGAGTCAAAATACAACAAACAAATAGTCATTTTTGGTAGATTATGATGTTATAAACACATTGGAATAGGTTCCAAGAGGTTCTGAATCTTGTAACATAAATTTGAGCACACTTGAAGCTATTACAAAGGTCACACTATGAAGCTGAACCAAGGAGATGTAGCCCAGGAGGGGTGAACTCCTTTATCAAAATTATCTGTGTTAAGCTCTGTTATATGTGCTTGTTGTGTTTACTATTTCTTCTTTTTTTTTCATTTAAAATTATTCTTTTTAAGCTTATAACAAACTCATAATTTCATTAAGTACATTATTTTCCAATCACATGCTCTTAAACAAACTCATGAAGGATAAGTAAAACAATGCAAAGAAATGTTTATATTTGAAATGAAACTAGCACATTAACTAGCAAGTAATTTCAGATCATATGAGAACTCAAGGTAGAATTAAAATATGTTTTATTCATTCAGAATGTAATGTTACATACAAGAAATTCATATCTCAGAGTCATTAGAGAAATTTTGAGGTCTAAAATGGGCATCTTGAGGAATATTATAAAATAATAGTGGAAATAATAATAGAAGATTAGATTACATCATCAAATTTTAGAGGGAAAAAAGAAAAAAATATTTTTTCAACTTATCTCCCTATGGTTTTACTCAAATTTCTAGTGGGAACACTCGTTGGTTGGAAAATTTAATTCCTCATCCAAAGAGTACCTATGTTGCATACTTTCGATGTACACTGCTACACGAAAAATGAGAAATACTTGAAAAAACATGATTGCAATCACACTTGTTCATGTATTTCTCATTTTTAGTGTAGTAGAGTCGATTGAAAGTATGCAACATGAGTACTCCTTGGATGAGGAATAAAATTTTGCATCCAATGAATGGTCCCACTCAAAATTTGAGTAAAACTGTAGGGAGATAAGTTGAAAATATGAGTTGAAAAAGTAGTTTTTGTTTATTTTTTATTTTTTAATCTTTTTATTTTTTTACTCCAAAAATGATGAATCATCCCTCACGATTGAAATCATTATCTTGAATCCTATTGGTTCTTATAAATTTTATTTTGGTTGTACATTTTTGTTTTGAGGGGCATTTTTTACCTCAAAATTTCTCTAATGGGAGTTCTAAGATTACTTGCAATTCATATGTTATCAGACAATGATACCATGCAACAACCAAAACACCCTTGATAACTCATGCAACAACTAGTCTTCTCTCTCGAAATTGTGTAGCAGTTTGTTGTGGTGAAACACAACCCCTCCATTTTTCACTTATAAATGAAAAATGGGGACCCTTTTAACCGATCACTTGATAGTACTATTATTGGATTTTGAGAATGAGGAAAGGCCTAAATGAGTTCTATTTGTCCTTATATGTCTATATTAGTTTTTTTTGACCTCATTTGGACTAGTTGTTGTGAAATGCACTTGTTTGAAGATTGGATGTGTTTTAGCCGCTTTGGCTTTTTATCTGTATATTATCTTATTTGTTTGTGTAGAAATTATATAAATTATGTGTTATATGTCCAAGATTCTCCTGATCTCACACTATTTTAACTTCATGCAAAATACAAAATCTATTCCACCATTGATCATTTGTGGAAATTAAATCAAGATTGCAATGCACACATGAAACAATAAAAATTCACACACATTAACACAGTTGTTTAACGGGAAAGCTTGAAGCTGAAAACCCCAACTATCTGTATATAATATATGTCATAGATATCATGTAACAATCCTCATACAAAGCTGATCATATCAAGCTCTCAGTACAATACAATCGCTACACACTAATCAAGAACAATCAGCAAAAATTTGCACTGATTTTTGCCCTCCTGATAGCCTGCCTCTACTGCGCAATCCCTGCTAAAGAATGGCTCTAGATGAGTTCGAATTGCTCCAGCCTTGCTCACGCGATCCTCATTGGCATCTCCAATGAATGTGTGGTGCATACAATGCAACACTATAGTCACAACTGATAGTCACACTTGCTCTTTCACCAATCTCTCCACTGAGTCTCCACTGATTTGTTCTGCACTATAGTTAACTATTGTCTTTGTCCAGTTAAATAATGAGTTATTATTTAGTGAATTAATTTAACTAATTAATTCACTCAACTCCACTGAAAGTATCAATCAGTTAGAAATAGACACAATCATTTCAACTGAGTTTAACTCCACAAGTGTAGTTAAACTAGAAACCAACTCCACCAACTACTTCTCCAACTCCACCAAACTCTGCCACTTGAGTTCTAACTGAATTCCTCCATGCATGAACCACTAGTAGCTCTAGGAATTGTGTAATTCCTTTAGCTAGCTGATCTGAACAATCTGTTAACTGAATGTCAGTGCTCCAAGAGAATAAGATAATGTTTAGAGTCCAAATATTATTAAGAGCTAATAATATCCAACATGTCTATTTTTAGACTGGCAGTCTAAAAATAGACTTCGCCCAAAATGTCTAAAAATAGAAGTCCATCTATTTTTCCAACTTGACCAACCATCCACAAATAGCATCCTGCAACTCATAGATATGTTCGACATGTGTAAAAATAGACATAGTCTAAAAATAGTCTTTGTGCCAAAAATAGCCTACAGGGCCCACTTAGTGAAGGCGAATATTTTCACTAAGCTCATCATCTTGTTGAATCTCAACACTCTCGCTCAAAAAGATAGGGATTATCTGCCACCCTGATCCTATCTCTATGGTATTTGAATTTTCTCCTGGTGAGCGCCTTCATCAGAATATCTACATCCTGATCTTCCGTAGGAATGTAAGAAAGCAACATGATCCTTCGCTGCACACAATCTCTGATATGATGGTACTGGATGTCAATATGTTTAGATCTATCATGAAATACTAGATTAACCAAGAGTTTAATGCAGCTCTAATTATCACAATATATCATAGTAGGATCTAAATGAGAACTGGAAAAATCGACTAGGATCTTCCTCATCCATATAGCCTCGCATGCAGCCAAACTTGCTGCCATGTACTCGGCCTCTGCTGAACTGAGTGCCACGGATCTTTGTTTCCTGCTGTAACAAGAAACTGCTATAGATCCGATACTGAAAATCTGTCCAGATGTGCTCTTTCTGTCCGTTGGGCTTCCTACCCAATCTGCATCCATGAAGCCATGCAGCTTCACCTCATCCCACTGTCTGTACCACAATCCATACTCAGCTGTGCCCCTGATATACCTCAGGACATGCTTGCCTGCCTTCCAAAAGAGCTTGGTAGGCTTCACCATCGCTTGTGAAAGCTGGTTCACAGCATAGCATATGTCCGATCGTGTATTGACTAAATACATGAGCGAACCAACCAACTGTCGATAAACAGTGGCATCCACTACCTCTGCCGATGTAGCATCCTCTTTCCTCCAACCACCAGGAAGAGGAGTGTCGATAGGCTTGCAGCCTTGCATGTGAAACTTCTCCAGTATCTCCCGGGCGTACTTGCCTTGAGACACAAACAGTTCACCTTTCCGCTGCCAAATTTCCAATCCCAGGAAATAATGAAGGAGGCCCAAGTCCTTCATCTCAAACTCCTTTGCAAGATCTGCCTTGCATGAGTGTATCAACAGTTCATCACCCGTTAGTATTAAATCATCTACATAAAACACAATGATCAAAAGCTTACCCTCCACCACAATCTGGTATAGGTTTGGATCCGCCTCACTCTTGGCGAAACCAAGTCCGGTGAAATAATTGTCTATCCGTGTGTACCAAGCACGAGGTGCTTGTTTCAGCCCATACAGTGCTCTTTTGAGCCTGCACACATGCGACTCACTACTGAAGATTTCGAATCCTTCAGGCTGCTCAATGTACACCTCCTCCTCAATGATTCCATTGAGGAACGCAGTCTTCACATCCATCTGATGAATGTGCCAACCCATCTGCGCTGAGAGAGCAAGGATGGTCTGTATGGAAGAATACCTTGCGATAGGTGCAAAGGTTTCTTCATAGTCGATCCCTCGATGCGAGAAGCCCGGACAAAATCTTGCCTTATAATTATCAACGCTCCCATCGTGACTTGCTTCACTTTAGCCAGATCCATCTCGAACCTACCAGTTTCCTTAAACGTGGGACAATCTCCCATACTAGCATTACGACAATAGAAATCTCCCATCCACTGTTTCTGACAATCGAATCATACTCTTCCACCATGGCATCTACCCATGCAGGATCCTCCACAACTTCCTCAAAAGAGGATGGATCCATCACGATACACTTTCTCATTAGAGCCATGTATCCAGTAAATAAGTTAGGTGACTATCTCTTTTTGTGTTATGATGTAGGAACTCCTACATTCTGCACTGCATCAATATTCAGTCGCTTAGATTCTGTAGTGCGCTTCCGCCCTCTGATGTTTGGCGCTGCATGAATGGTTTCTTCCACTCCATGAACCTCCTCTTGTGGTTGATCCACATCTTGAGGCTCATATTTAGGAACAATTAGCTCCTCCTATGCATGAAAGTGTAGCTCCATCTCAAGCGACAACTTCATGGCTTTCTCCTCATGAAATTTGATATCCTGTCGCACGACGTGTCTGGCCCACATGCGGAAAATACACAGTATTGTAGGGGTGTTTACGCGCACACAAACCAACCTCTGTGGTCGGCTCCAGCTTCTTCCTAGCATCCTTCGTCACATGAATGTAAACAGGTGAGCCAAAAATCTTCAAATGAGAAATATCAGGCTTCTTACCAGAAAACGCCTCTTCGGGTGTACTCATGCCAAGTACTCTATGAGGAAAACGGTTTTGTACATAAACCGTAGTGTTGCATGCCTTAGCCCACAAGTGTATGGGAAGGCCCTGATCATGCAACATCTCCCGTGCAGCACTCACGATCATTCTGTTCTTCCTCTCAGCCACCCCATTTTGCTGTGGGTTATGAGGCGCTATGAGTTCTCTTCGAATTCCTTCGTTTATATAGAAGTCTCTGAATTCGCTAGAGATGTATTCACCACCATTATCATTCTAGATAGCTTTCACTTGCTTCCCCGAATCTTTTTCAACCAGCGCCTTGAACTCACAGAACTTTGAGTATGTCTCCCTCTTCTTCTGCATGAAGAAGATCCAAGACTTATGAGAAAAGTCATAAAAAAATATCACATAATACCTGTGCTTTACTGTTGAAGCAACCAAAGAAGGTCCACACACGTCTGTGTGAATTCTCTCAAGGATCGTCGAAGCACGACTATCCTTCTAATGAAAAGTGGTCTTCACAAATTTTCCCAAAGTACATCCCTTGCACTGATTTGACTGTGCAAGTGTACCTTTGGGAAGGCCAGTAGAAATCTGTTGCAAAATTTTCAAAGCGCCATGGTGAAGATGGCCCAATCTCCTATGCCACAATTCACCCTCATCTCAGCTCACCACTCCTTCTGCTTTGCCTGCCATTGCAACACAACCATCTACTTGCAATTGATAAATATTCTGAACTTGAATCCCTATCCTCCTGGTTTGACCAGTTGTTTTATGGCGCAGGAAAGCTTTTCCCTCACTAAAAACAACATCATAACCCTTGTCTTCCAGCATCGCCACAGAGATCAGATTCTTCCTCAATCCTAGAACATGCATGACATCCTTCAAGATGAAAGGTTTACCAGACTCCCTCTCAAAGGAAATGGTCCCGATACCAGTCGCACTGTATCTACCATCATCGCCCATCTCGATGTGCACTCCAAGATCCTTTTCCTCCAGATCACTAAACAAATCTTTGTCTCCGGTCATATGGAAAGACGCACCACTGTCAAGAAATCACACCGACCCCATCACACTTGAAACCAAGCATGCGATCAAAGAAAAGTCGAGCTCAAACTGCGAGGCTAAGGCCTCTCCTGCTGCAGAACTTTGTTAGTGTCAGTCTAGTCATACTACCATCAGTGATCAAAATTGCTCTTTTGCATTTTCATATTAGGAGTCCCATACCATAAAATTTCACCATTCCATTAGGTCATGTATTCATTGATGGTAGTGGTCTTTCATCAGTTTTCCCTCATGCGAAACTTACTGATTCTCCTCTCTATGGTCTTTAGTCATGATTCACTTTCACTCTCAAATCCATATTAGTAGGTCATAAAATGGGTCTCATTAGGTTCTAGGTTCTCACCATGGTCAAATTAATGAGTCAAGTGTCAATAAATATTAGCAAGGTCATGAGGAGGTCAATAAACAAAAATTGACATGGGAAGATTAAAGAGAATGTTTTTTTAAAACGATGTAATTTTCACCTCAAAACATGTTTTGAAATTGAAAACGGCTATACGCACTGTTATCACCTTTATGTAATTTTATGTCATCATATGTAATAACTCACACTTCGGAAAATTTACTATCTCACAAAGTCACAACCATTGTCCTTGAGAGAAATTTTCATAGCATTTGAGTGTCAAAACATGTTCTAATTATGTCCATCAAGAGCTTGGAAATAGCTTTCCAGCAATATATACAATATATTATGCTCTCGAAGGCGGCCTTTTGGATTGAAATTTATGCCTAAGTGAAAGAAGGTCCTCCATAGCTTAACCCTTCCCCTTTTCCCATTTCCCTCTTACAATTTATTTCATTAAAGTTTAATGGTTTTTCCCTACCCAATGGCTTAATCGCATTCGTGAAAAAACTTTTGACTTATATAAATCCACGATTCGATTAAATAAAACTACTTTCCCACATCACCCCTTAAAACTTTATTATAAAGTTTTAGAAGTTATTTTATAATAAAATCCCCCCCCCCCTCCGATTGCAATTGCACCATACTTATGTGCGCTCCGATTGACCCTTGTAAAAAATTCCAATGCGATTCCAAAACTCCTGATTGACTCCGCCCGATTAATCCTCCGCCGTTGATCTGCCCATCCGATCGGATGGACCACCGCCTGTCACTCCATCAAAATCGCCGATTTTAAATAATACTTGGCCTCCGCTCCCCTCTCGCTTCCGATTCCAATTGACCCATGGGTCCCGCCTTAAAGCCCTCCGCTCTTTTCTTACAAAAAATCATTCTTCCCTTTGAAAAAGTGCAAATCATTTTTTTTTATATATTTGTTTAAAGGGAAATCTCCCCATTATCCCTTTGGCTTATTCATTCACTCCATCACACCTATTCTAATCGCATCGGAAGTTTTATAGCTTTACTCCCACTTCCCTTCCATCCCAATTTGTGATTGCGATTAAACCCATTTCCCGTCACATCACATTTTTTTTATGACGTGTTAAAAACTCGTTCCCCTTCCAAATCTCCCGATGCGATTGACCTTCCCGGTCCCACCTTTAAACCTTTTCCGCCCATTCGAATAAAAAGGCCTTTCCCTTTTGTAAAGCCCAATTTCACTTATCATTTCATTTTATAAGGACCTTTTCCAATCGCATCAGAGTTTTTCATGCCTTGTTCTAATATATCCAACCCTCCGATCCCCGATTGCAATTACACCATCGCAACGTGTATTTTCAAATGATCTACTATACGTTGTATCCCATTCTTCCCCTTCGATTCCAATTGCAATTGCGATATGGACCCCACCTCCTTTCCCTTCGCTCCTTTCACTCAAATGAGTATTTTCCTTCATTAAAGGCATAAAATTCAGTTTTGATGTTTTCAAAGGCATTTCTCGGCATATAAAGATATTTTAAAAACAAAAAGAAAGGAAACAGTTAAAGGGCCGAGAAACTAAATATGAAACAGTAAGACATCTTCAGCAATGATTTAAAGGATATGTATTCTATAGATTTCTTCTTCTCATTCGTTGGATGTAACAACAAATCTTCAGATGGCGCAAAATGTCTTACTGCTCCTTCTTTTCAGGTGCAGTTTGTTGGTTTCTTTCCCATATTCAGATTCCAGTTCTGAGTTGGTAAAACAACTCCCTTTTTCTGGGGATATTTTTCCCCACATTTCAGTCTATTTAATGTAATTTTTTCAGTCATTTGTGATCGTTTGTAAGTCAGCAAGTAAGGGAATAGTGTGGAAATCAAGGAGGACGCTCTGCGCTCCATTGTAACAGTTTGACAGGGAATTATTAAGATATGTAGCTCTGATTTGTGGGATCCATGTGGTATGAATTTTAGCATTTTTTTTTTCCTTTGTGTTCATATGTAAATTTTTATGTGTACCATTCATTCATAAACATATCTGGTTGAATGATTTCAAGATAGATAGGTAGAATCCATTTTTAATGCTCTGCCTTGGGAAATCATTCAATATTCTGTGTTTTCTTCTATTTGAAAAGGATCCATCTCTTATGCCCTTTTCAGTTCCTCACCAGTCTTGCCATTTCATCATTATTTAAACTTAATTGCTAAAATTTCTTGCCTACCTTGCCCCATGAAATAACCTGTATCCCTGATTTAATTCCCCGATTCAAACTGTCCCATTTGTTCCATACATCCCTGAAAAATTCATTCATTAAAACATTTTTTCATTATTATACCTGGCCTAAAATTAGTTCATAATTGTAATTTTTTGAATATATTTTCTCAGAGAGAGCCCTCTCCCGACCTTGAAGGGCTAGCTACAAGGCTGAGCGTGGTTTAAAGGTTACCCTGATTTTCCTTTTTTAGCCTAAGGTTCAGATCAGGCGTTAACATTTTTGGCGACCATACTGGGGAACGATCTGAATGTCTTTGAGCTCATATTATCGGCACTCAAAATTGAATGTGTTTATTATGTTTTGAAGAAGGTCAAACAGAGGCTTTGTAGAGGAGAAAAATTAGAGTCAGGCCCTGTGTAAATGAAGAGTATTGAAACCTCTGTCTAAAGGTTAAACCCAGGTTGTATAGAATGCGACGATTCTTTCGAATCTCTGTTGTTGGAGTAAAAAGCTTTGTTCTGTTGCTGGAGGAGTAATATTAGTGGTACCCAACCATTGAGTTAACACAAGGAGTTACGTGTTAAACTACAATGAAAATTTGAGTTAAGCGTTGTTCATTTACTAGAAGTGGTTTCGGGAAACAATACCACCTTTGTCGCGTCGCTTTTGGTCCGGAGCGAAACCACGCCAAAAAAACGCGATCCAACAATATTTGGACACGTCATCTCCCAATTACCACCCATATCATGCAAATTTCATGTGTTAACCCTCGGCCTTTGAAAAAACGTGATATTGACAAGGATCGTTCGATTTGAAGAGTGACAGATCTGATGGAAATCGCACAGTGAAGAGCACGAGCGATAAATCGAGGTATGGTCCGGCGGTTTTGCATTATTAAATGTTTATTTAATTCATAAAAGAGAATAATGGATGCGTGGGGCCCGTTGAATGAAATGTATGTCGCGTTGGTAGAATAAATGGGTTTATGATATAAGTTCGAAGTTGGTGATCTTTAAAAGAAGCAGACCATTTCTACAAAATTTTGACCGGAGTGGTAAGGTCGCTTAAGTGTTTTTAATGTGTTCCCCTATATCACCTTAAAATTTAAATATTTGTTTGAGAGATTTGAATATTATTGCAAGGATAACATTTTTAAAGTGCTCTGGAGGGGAATATAATTACAAGCACTTATTTCAAAGATCCACAGTCATAATATATTTGTGGTATCAGAGCATAAAAGACAAATCACCCCAGTAGTATTTTCTTGGACTCTGGATGATGAGGTTCAGAGTTTGCTAGGCTGAAATAAATACTATACAATAGAAATTTAACCACACTGGCTTCAAGAAGATACACAACAACCAATCCTGATCGAAATCCTCCCCCCGTGTTTGAAAATCCTAATCTCATTCCAAGAATAGTCAGAAGACAAGAGGGATCACTAAGTCCTAAACCTATTTTTAGATCCCATACTTGGCCCAGTGAGTGGTTGTTTGTAGAAGATATTTATTTTTATGAGTGTTTTGAGCTTTCTTTGTTTAGAAGTAAGTCTGAAACTTCACTTGATAACACAGTTTTAGATCCAGAATTTCTTGTAGACCTTGAAGTTCAAAGGGAAAATATATCAATTGATGATTATATTTTGAATTCCCCTCAGACTTCTATCACTGTAACCAATATCTCTGAGTCTTCAGAGTCATTAGGAACAACATTTCCTCCCCTTAATTCATCAGCATTCCCATCATTTAATTCTCAGCTTTCATCTCCTCCATCAACACCTCCCATGAATCCTTGTACTACAAACACTGTTGTAAATCCACCTCGAGTCACGGCTGCCTGCTATGCACCCCTGGTTTTACCTCAGGTTCTGAATGATATGCCTGCTGATTACCAAAGTAAAATTCCTATCTTTGATGCCACTCAAAGCATCACAGCCCAACAACATGTTGATAAGATGAATTACTTTTTTGATCTACATGAGGTAGAGGCAGAGAATGTAACTACAAGGTTGTTTGTCCAAAGCTTTGGAGGTGAAGTCAGAAAATGGTTTAGAGATTTACCAACAGGTTCTATTCGCACTTTTTAGGAGTTACATACATAGTTTTTAGACCAATGGGAGGTAAAGAGGAACCCCCTTCAAATTTTGTCTGAATATGAAAATATTAAAAGGAATGTGGGTGAAACTGTACAAGACTATTGTCTCAGATTTAATGCCGTATATAATGCTATTCTGGCTAACCTCAAACCTCCTGTGGGATTAGCCTTGCTTAAGTTTCCAGATGGTTTCGATGCTGATATGGCATATCAGCTACGAGAAAGAGATCCCACTACACTTGAAGACATGCAAAAGATAGCTATGAGTGTAGAAGTGAATTTTCTAGCCAAAAGAGCGCAGAATAGAGCTGAAAAGAGAGTCAATATGAAAGAAGAATCCTCTCCTTCAGATAACAAGATGGACACTTTGATCCGGATAGTGGAAAATATGGTTGATCGGCTGACAATTTCAGACAGGCTTGAAGCACAAATAAGGAATCCAAATTTTAGAGGACATCAGCAGCCGCAATTCAGAATTAAGCAGAGAGAACATAGAACACAGGACCAAGCACCACCACAGCAGCAGATCAAAACTCCATTGCAGCAGAATTATGTTCAAGGAACATACATAGATGATGATGATCCTTTGATTGAAGCCAACCATTTCTTCACTTTCGATGGTGCGCCCATCTTTCTCACAGAAGATGAGGAATATACAGTGACTGTAGACATTAAAAAAGACAAAGATTTCATATTGGCTAATGATACAGTATTAGAAGAAGAGTCCGATGACTACCAGAGAGGGTACATGAATGCTTTATTAGCCCAAAAGAAGCAATACTCTTTGAGGAACAGAGATGTTCCGATCAGTCCCATTTAGAAGAGAAAAGAGCTCCAATTGAAGAACGATTCTTCAAATACTCAGAAAAAAGAAAAACAGCCTGCGGATCCTTCTCCCAGCAAAGCATATTCAGAAAATAACACTGCAAATGAAAAGAACCAGCATAGCACAACAAAGGAGCCAATAGAGAAGAAAGATCCTCCCATTAAAGAGGTAGAAAAAGTCCCTTCTTTTAATTTGGAGAATGAAATTTCTAAACTGAAAGTGTCCATGCCCTTAAATGAATTGGTAAGAAATATCACTTACAAACATCAGGTGTCTAGAATTTTGCAAATAGACTCTGTATCAGATATGGTAAATGTTGAAGATGACTAACCTGAACTCATCTTTGGTCCAGCCACAGAAGATCAATCTCAAGAAAGTGAAGTACCTCCATTTTACCTGAGTCTTAGATTACATGAGTTCATCCTACATAATACTATGTTGGACTTTGGAGCCTCACATAATTTGATGCCCAAAGCCATTATGGAGAAGTTAGGACTTGATATTACCCACAAATACCATGATTTTTATTATTTTTACTCAGGTAGGGTCCATTGTATTGGTCTTATCAAAGACTTGGTAGTATCTTTAGATCAAATCCCAGCCAAGAATGTTTTGATGGATGTAGTCGTTGCCGATGTTCCACCACGATTTAGAATGCTTCTATCCCAGTCTTGTGGTGAAAAACTTAAAGGAACCATGCAACTTGACTTCTCTTATGCCACCATTCCCGTCTTTGGCCAGTTAAGAAAAATATATAGGGATAATAAAATGAAATATATGATAACTAGAAAAGAGAAGCCAGTAAATCATCACATTAATGCAGTCCACACAGATTTAGAGTCCTTTGTCTTATATTCAGATGGTGGTTTGAATGATAAAAGTTTTCAGTTGGTACAAGTAGACGAAATACCTGAGATTTCATATAATTTTAGGGAAGTCCTCAAACATGAAAAAGATAAAGCAGCGAGCACTTCTGAGCCTCCTGCCTGCCAGTAGCAAAAGGGCAGTAAACAACAAGAAGATGCAGAAATCAGTCAAGATAAAATGGAGAAAGAAGAAAAATTTCAGCATCTAGAAGAGGAAGAAGAAGGCATTTGGAGCATGGATTTTGATGGAGCTGTTGGTAAGGATGGGGCTAGTATAGGAATATGGATCCGGAGCCCTTTTTTCCAGCCTGAGAAATTTCCTAGTAATGTTAGAGTATGTGCTTATAAGTTGGCTTTTGATTGCTCTAACAATGAAGCAGAGTATGAAGCTTTGATTGCAGGTCTGAAAATTTTGAAGAAGCAGAATGCAAAATGGATTTCTGTCTATGGAGATTTAGAGCTGATAATCAAACAGGTCAAAGGAAAGTACCAAGCAAAGCATCCACGATTGAGGGCATATAGAAACGTAGTCCTAGACATCTTGAAGACACTTCCTGAGTACACCTTGACAGCAGTACCCAAGACGCAGAATATTATTGCTGATTCTCTTTCCACTACTGCAAGCAACTTGAAGATTCCAATGAAATCCAACAACAAGTTTGAAATTTATGTCAAACATAGGCCTGCTGTTTCAGACAATCTAAGGTATTGGCAAGTGTTTTGGGATGACAATGAAATCAATGCTTGTTTGCAGAGTGAAGAAAAATTCAAAGATACTCCCATAGAAGGTGATTATGAGGTTGATGGTCAAGAAATCAAGGCAAATCAGATGGACATATTACAACTAAAAGATAATGTAATTCCTAGAGGTCTCATACCTTTAGAGAGCTTTTTGATCAGGATGATGTTGCAAAGAAACCAAGTTTGGTGCCTATTAAGAAAGGAGTTCAAGATGTGAATCTTGGGACAGCAGACAAGCCCAAGCTTGTGAAGTTATCAAAGGCATTGTCCCCCGAGGTAAAGGAACAATATGTTAAATTTCTTTCTAAATTTTTTGATGTGTTTGCGTGGGATTATTCAGATTTGAAGGTGTATTACAAAAACATAATTCAGCATACTATTCCCATCAAACCAGATCAGAAGCCATTTAGACAAAAGTTGAGAAGAATCAACCCAAAGCTACTGCCATCCATTGAAAAAGAGGTAAATAGTTTATATAAAGCTGGTATCATTATTCCAATTAGATTTTCTGACTGGATTTAAAATTTGGTCCCAGTACGTAAGAAGATAGGAGAGATAAGGTTGTGCATAGATTTTTGGAATCTGAATAAAGCATCATTAAAGGATAATTATCCACTTTCGAAGATGGACCATATTCTGCAGAGATTAGTTGGAGCATCTAGAATGTCACTACTCAATGGCTGCTTAGGCTATAATCAGATCTTGGTGCATGAGAAAGACCAAGACAAAATTTCCTTCACAACACCCTGGGGAACCTTATAGTATGCCAAAATGCCATTTGGACTGAAGAACGCTGGAGCCACTTTCCAGCAAGCAATGGAAATTTCTTTCGCCAATGAAAAGGATGTTTTTCTTGTTGTTTATTTGGATGATCTGACAGTGTTTTCTGGTTTTGATGATGAGAATTTGCACCATTTGAGGGTTGTGTTTCAGCAATGCAGAAAGTTTGGGATTTATCTCAATCCAAAGAAGAGTCTCTTTGCCATGGATGAAGGCAATTTTCTGGGGCATATCATCTCTAAAGATGGTATCCACATTGATCCTCTAGAGTGGAAGCAATTCAACACATAGACCTTCCACGGAACAAAAAGGAGATTCAAGCATTCAATGGTAAGATGAACTTTTTGCGCAGATTTATACCCAATTTGGCTGAACATCTAAGAGAAATGACTAACATGTTGAAGAAAGATAGCACTGTTAAATGGAGTGAGCAGGCTATCAAGTCATTCAATCTGATAAAGTTTGCTTTGTCCAATGCCCCAGTCTTGGTCAGTCCTGACTACACTCAATATTTCATCATATTTTCATTTGCATCGGAGCATACTATGGCTACTTTTTTGATGCAAAAGAGAGATCAGATTGAAAATCCAATTGCCTTTTTTAGTAGGATTATTAGAGATGCTACTTTGCGGTATGATATTATTGAGAAACAAGCATTGGCTCTTATAAAGGAATTGAAGGATTTTAGAGTCTATATTCTGAACTCACATACTATAGCATATTTTCCTAATGCAACAGTAAAGGATGTCCT
This sequence comes from Pinus albicaulis, assembly GCA_034641835.2. Classification (NCBI taxonomy): domain Eukaryota; kingdom Viridiplantae; phylum Streptophyta; class Pinopsida; order Pinales; family Pinaceae; genus Pinus; species Pinus albicaulis. The sequence continues at coordinate 627,778 of JAXQQM020071009.1, read as the reverse complement.
GATGCAAATTGATCCAGAGGATCGAAGAGGTAAGTGGATCACAACTATGTTGGAGTATGATTTGGAGATCAAGCCTACAAAGTTGATCAAAGGCCAAGGCTTGGAAAAATTAATGGCCCAATCAAATCTGTGTGCCCTGGATATAAACCTCATAATAGCAATGTCAGAAGAGGAAGATGAAGGTTTTCTTGTTCCAATTTTAGACATTTTTCTACAATCCCCATGGTATTCAGATATTGTTTATGTGCTTCAGCATCTTTCACCACCTTCAGGGATGTCTAAAAGAAAAGGTAGATCACTGAAACTTAAGTCTGCTAAATATTGTATTTTAAACAGTGCTCTTTATTGGAAAGATCCTAGAGGTATTCTGCTTAATTTTTTGGTTGAAGATGAGGCTTAGAAGGTAATGCATGACTTTCACAAAGGTGATTGTGGTGGTCATTTGTTTTGGAAAACTACAGCTAACAAAGTGTTGAGAGCAGGATATTATTGGCCTACTTTATTTTTAGATTTATATAAAATAGTGATGAGTTGTCATGAATGTCAAATTTTCCAAGGGAAGAAGAAATTGCTTCCTCTTCCTTTGAAACCAGTTTTAGTGAATGCTCCCTTTCAGCAGTGGGGACTCTATTTCATTGGAGAAATCCACCCGGCATCTTCGGCACAACATCGATGGATCTTGACAGGTACATATTACTTCACCAAATGGATTGAGGCCGATCCAACAAGTGTTAGGTCCCTATATCACTAGTATAGTCCCTTATTGTTGTTAGTGTAACCCCCTTATTGTTATTATTTTACCCTTGTAACCCCCCATTTTGTTATTATTGTGCCCTTAAATTATTATTGTTAGGTCGGCTAGGATTACATTGTGGCCCACTAGGATTACATTATGGCCCCATGGGCTCCTATATATAGAAAGGAGGTTTTGTAAATTGTATCATCCAAGAATTGTTCATTTATGTAATGTATTGGAGGTTGCCCCCTTGAAGTGGCTTATTTCTAAGGCGTTGATATCTCTTTTCTTCTATTTTTGGAGCTGTTTACACAACATTTGGTATCAGAGCTTTGGATTCTAGGGTTTCGCTGCTCCAAACAGGTCATCGTGGCATTTTCGCTATAAATTTTTTTCTACGAAGCTTCAGAAGCTGAAAGTTTTAGGGTGCGAAGCTGAAATCTTGAGGAAGTTTGTCTAAAAATTTCAGAGCTTGGTTCGCAATATTTTCGGAGATATGATCTGTGGAAGTTAGGTCTTTTTTCAGGCTCCTAAACAAGTCATCGTGGCATTTGCGCTATAAAAAAAATTTGAGCATGGTTCACAATATTTTTGGAGATATGATCTGTGGAAGGTAGTGCTTTTTCAGGCTCCTGAATTTCATCTCAAAGAGGTGATCGTGGGAAAAGTTCAATAACTCTCTCTCTGGGCATTGGATTGGAGTGTCGTAAAAAGTGGTTGCACGTACACTGAATGCAGTTTCTTGGCTATCAATTTCAGAGACAAAGGATGAAACAGTGACACGTGGCAAGTCGTACAAGTTCGCTCTACTGAACTAGTCCAAAATTGGGTCATTGTGGGAGATTGGAAATAACTTTGTCTTGAAGAATCCAAATCAGATCATACCTGTGGCATTTGAAAGACAGTTCAGAAGGCTACTACAGCAGTGAATTTCAGATATTGAAGATTCTCAATTACAGAGATAATTCAATTTCAATACAGAGCTCCTAAAAAACAAGTAAAAGGTGTGTATTTTTTTCCAATTGCATAAGTCTTGTTTGAAGAATCAAGTTGAATTGATTCCAAGGGAATATTGTAGAATAGATATCAGTATTGGATTTTAAAATGGCCCCTAAAAAGAATTCAACTCCCATTAAGCCTTTAGAAGGCTCTACTATGACTCATGAAGACGAAGAATGGCAACATGACATATCAAAATTACAAGAGCAAGTGCAACAAATTTCGCTCTCACAAAGAACAACAAAAAATGAAATGGAAGTTTTGAATAAAGGCATGGAAACTAAGATGGATGGTTTGAAGAAAGGCGTGGAAGCTAAGATGAATGGTTTGGAAGCTAAGATGGATGGCATGGAAGTGGGCATGGAAGCTAAGATTGATGACATGGAAGCTAAGATCGATGAAAACATGAAAGACAACTTGGAAAACATGAAGAATGATCTAAAAGCATACATGGAAGGCTTGATGACAAGCTTAAAACAAGAAACGATTCCTAATGGCGGAAAGATAGTAGAATAACCTCATGATGAGAACAAAATAAATGTTAATCGTGATTTCATAACCTCTAATGTTGGCGGGAAGAACCACCATATTCCAAAAATGGATATGAGGAAGTTTGATGGAAAGGATCCTGTAACATGGATAATACAGATGGAGCAATATTTTGATCTCCATAACGTGCAAAACACACAAAAGGTACGCATTGCAACTTTACATTTAGAACAAAATACATTTGTATGGTATCAATGGCTTTGCTCCCGTAAAAAAATTGTCACTTGGTCAATTTCTACGGAGGAAATGATAGCACATTATGAGGATACAAAGAGCAACACCTTCTTTAGCCAATTGATAAATCTCAAACAAAAGGGTTTAGTGGGGCAGCACATTGAGGACTTCCAAAAATTGAATATAACGGTAACTGATATTCCAGAGGAACATAGGATTGATCTCTTCATAGGCACTCTAAAGGATAACATCCAACATGAAGTTCGTGTTTTGGAACTTGATTCATTGGAGAAGGCATTCAGGTTGGCAAGAAAAGTTGAATGTAAAATTATGGCGACAAGGAAGCCTACCACTCAATTCTATAAAGAAGGAAGTGTTGCTATGTCTAGATTTCCACAACCTACAAGGTTGACACCACAACAATTGGAAGAAAAAAGAGCAAAAGGGCTTTGCTACAGTTGTGATAGCAAATACACTAAAGGTCATAAGTGTGCTGAGAAGAAATTATTTTACATAGATTGTGAAGAGGAAGAAGAAAATGAACAAGAAGAGGATATACACCAGGAACCAACCCTAGAAGAGGAAGAAATGAATCCAACCATATCGTGTAATGCACTGGCAGGAATTACCACTCCTCAAACTCTCAAGATACAAGGAAAAATCAAGAAGAAAAAGGTAATAGTGTTGATTGATTAAGGTAGCACCCATAATTTTATTCATTGTAAGGTAGCCAAGGAATTAAATTGTTTCCTATACCCAGCACCAGAATGCCAAGTGATGATTGCAAATGGAGGAACTATAAATTGCTCTGTGAAATGCCATAATATCACGCTAACCATGGGGGAATATGTATTGACTAGTCCAATGCTTTCCATTCCTATGGGAGGTGCTGATGTTGTACTAGGAGTACAATGGTTACAATCTTTGGGGACGGTAGCTTTTAATTCTCAAGAACTTTTCTTGAAATTTTTTTCAGAAGGAAAGGAAGTCGAATTACGGGGTATTGTGGGGAAGCCAGGAAGGATAATAAGCTCTAATGTCATGACAAAGCTTCTAAAGAAAGAACAGCGAGGCGTAATTGCACAATTATGCTCACTAGAAGTTACAACATCAAAATCATCTATTTCTGCAGATCTCCAACAAGTCTTGGACAATCATTCCAAGGTGTTTGAAACTCCAAAAGGACTCCCACCTATTCATGATCATGATCATGCTATTCATTTGATTCCAAGAAGTGTTCCTCCAAACATCAGGCCTTATAGATATCCTTATGTCCAAAAGAGCGAAATTGAACGTATGATTGCAGAAATGTTAGAGGCAGGTATAATTCAACCTAGTCAAAGTTATTTCTCTTCTCCTGTAGTATTGGTACACAAGAAGGATGGATCATGGCACATGTGTCCGGATTATAGGGAGCTCAATAAGCTCACCATTAAAGATAAATTTCCCATTTCTGTGATTGATGAATTATTGGATGAATTACATGGAGAAATTTATTTTACCAAGTTGGATCTTCGTTCAGGATATCATCAAATTAGAATGAAGACTGGAGATATTCCAAAAACAACATTTCGAACTCATGAGGATCATTATGAATTTTTGGTCATGCCTTTTGGCCTTACCAATGCACCTTGTACATTTCAAGGGTTGATGAATTCCATTTTCAAACCCTTCCTTAGAAAATTTGTGCTAGTATTTTTTGATGATATACTAATCTACAGCAGGTCTTGGAAGGATCATGTTGAACATGTTGACAGGGTGCTCAAACTATTGCAGGAGAAACAATTATATGCAAAGAAATCCAAATGTTTCTTTGGAGTACAAGAGGTGGAATATCTGGGTCATATTGTATCTCACGAGGGTGTTAAAGTAGACCCTAACAAAATTAAAGCCATTAAGGAATGGAAAGTCCCCACAACCATAAAGAAGTTGCGAGGATTTCTCGGGTTAACAGGGTATTATTGCAAGTTTGTTAAGAATTATGGGAGAATAGCAGCACCTCTAACAACATTATTGAAGAAAGATGCATTTTCATGGACTCCTGAAGCAACTAAGGCCTTTGAACGTCTTAAGGAGCCAATGTGCCATGCACCGGTCTTAGCTACGCCAGACTTCACAAAAACCTTTATTGTGGAATGTGATGCCTCAGGAAATGGAATTGGTGCAGTTTTAATGCAGGAAGGAAGACCCATTGCTTTTGGAAGTCGTCCAATCAAAGGAAAGTATTTACAGAAACCTATTTATGAGAAGGAAATGTTAGCAATACTACATGCACTAAAGAAATGGCGAACTTACCTAATGGGAAGACACTTCAAGGTAAAAACTGATCATGATAGTCTTAAACACTTTTGGAACAAAGACTATCGTCAGAAGAGCAGCAAAAATGGGTCACAAAGATGTTGGGTTATGACTTTGAAATAATCTACAAAAAAAGAAAGCTTAATGTTGTTGCGGATGCACTCTCAAGAAAGAATGAAGAGGTGGAAGCATTGCTTTGTGCCATTTCTATTATCCAACCAGATTGGATAACCGAAGCAAGAGATGAATGGAAGAAGGACAAAGATGTACGGACACTCATTCAAAAGTTGCAGCAAGATCCTAGTACATCTGATACATTTAGTTGGAAAAATGATTCCTTATGGTACAAATATCGCTTATATCTTTGTAAGAATTCCCAACTAAAACAAAAGATTCTTATGGAATTGCACACTTCTCCTTTAGGAGGACACTCAAGATTTTTAAAAACTTACCACAGGGTGAAGAAAGAATTTTTTTGGGATGGCCTTAAATCTGATATTCAAAAGTTTGTGGCGGAATGTTTGGTTTGCCGGCAGAATAAAGTGGAAACAATTAAGACCCCGGGACTTCTACAACCTTTATCCATTCCAAGTCAACGTTGGGAGGAGATTTCAATGGATTTTATCATAGGTTTACCTAAGTACGAAGGAAAGAGTGTCATCATGGTGGTAGTTGATAGACTTACCAAGTATGCACACTTTTGTGCATTATCTCATCCATTTAAAGCAAGTAGAGTTGCTACTACATTTATGGACAGAATTCAAAAGCTACATGGAAGCCCAAGGGTTATTGTGAGCGACAGAGATCCCATTTTTACTGGAAATTTTTGGACGGAGTTATTTTCTTGTTTGGGTACTCAGTCAGCTCATAGCTCATCTTATCATCCTCAATCTGATGGTCAAACTGAGATAGTAAATAAATGTTTGGAAGGATATCTTCGTTGTTTTGTATCTGATAAACAAACACAATGGGTCAAGTGGTTACCTCTCTTTGAATGGTGGTATAACACTTCCTTCCATACTGCAGCAAAAATGACCCCATTTATGGCACTTTATGGATATCATCCACCATCCATCACATCATCTTTAAGAGAAAATTCTAAGGTTCAAGCGGTGGAAGATCACATCGAGCATCAGCAAGAAGTTCTCCAACTCTTAAAGGATAACCTGAATTTGGCACAAAATCGAATGAAACAACAGGCAGATCAACATCGCGGCGAGAGAAGTTTTGATGTAGGAGATTGGGTATTTTTACGGCTACAACCATACAAACAAATGTCCCTCAAGCAAGCTAAGAAGGATAATAAATTATCACCAAAGTACTATGGTCCTTACAAGGTGTTGCAAAAGATTGGTTCTATGGCATACAAATTGGAGCTTCCTACTTCTTCGCAAGTACATCCAGTTTTCCATGTTTCATGCTTAAAGAAGGTTATAGGTGAAAATCTTCCAGTTCAAACAATATTTCCAGAACTTGATGAGGAAGGAAAAATCATATTGGAACCTGAAGCGGTCACGGAAACAAGAACTCGACAACTACGGAATCGATCAATTTCAGAGTATCTCATCAAGTGGAAGAACTTACCCAATGAAGATTCTACATGGGAGGATGAGAATTTTATACAGAAGCACCCAGAGCTACTCAAGTGTTGAGGACAACACTTTTTTGAAGGAGAGGGGCATGTTAGGTCCCTATATTACTAGTATAGTCCCTTATTTTTGTTAGTGTAACCCCCTTATTGTTATTATTGTACCCTTGTAAACCTCATTTTATTATTATTGTGTCCTTAAATTATTATTGTTAGGTCGGCTAGGATTACATTGTGGCCCACTAGGATTACATTATGGCCCACTAGGATTACACATAGCCCCGGGCTCCCAAGTATATAGAAAGGAGGTTTTTGTAAATTGTATCATCCAAGAATTGCTCATTTATGTAATGTATTGGAGGTTTCCCGACAAGTGGCTCATTTTGCTAATTTTTGATACTTTTCGGGTTTATTTTTGAGTCAAGTTACACAAAGAATAGTATAAAATATATGAAGGCGTGCTACAACACGGTAATATCCAATTTTTAGAGTGAAATATCTTTATCCTTGCTTTTTGGTCTCCCTCACAAAATTATGGGCCAGACAACGCAAAGAAATATTCTCAAATCTAAGAAAATGGTGGAGTTATGTGACAAATACAATATCGTGTTGGGTCATTCAACAACATACTACCCACAAGGCAAAGGCCTGACAGAATCATTGAATGAGTCTTTGATAAATATAATCAAGAAAATGCTGGAGGCAAACAAAAGAAATTGGCATCGAAAGCTCATCAAAACATTGTGGGCAGACAGAGTTAGCAGCAAGAAATCCATAGGTATGTCACCTTTTGAATTGGTTTATGGTACTGATGCTGTCTTTCCTACATCACTTATAGTTCCAGTCATGAGATTATGGCAAGAAGTTGGTAGTGAAAACGATGAAAATCAACAAATAATCAATCAGATGATCCACCTTCAGCAAACAAGAGAGGAAGTGTCACAGAACGCTATTCAGTTGCAGGAGAAGATAAAGAAGATCTATGACCGTAAGACCAAAGAAGAGAATTTTCAGTTAGATGATGTGGTGTTGAGATGGGATGCAAGAAATGAGGATAAAGGGAAGCATGGTAAGTTCGACAACCCGTAGAAAGGACCATACAAGATTTCAGCATACAGGGGATAGAATGCCTTCTTGCTTTCAGAGATGGATGGCCAAGATTTCCCTAGAGGACTAGTGAATGGTAGGCATTTGAAGCACTACCACTGTTGAAGATGATGGAATCAAAAAATATGTCACCATCATTGTATATACCATGTTATTTTTGGTCAGATTTCAAGTACACATTCATTGAAGTTTGGGGCCCAAGGTGAAGGCTATAAAACTTGAATGATATGTGTATGGTTTGGTTTTGTTTAGTTTTCAGTCTTAGTCTTAAGTCAGAGTCAGTTTGCATTGTGTCAGTTTTTAGTATTTTTTTGACTCTATGCCTAATGGATAAGGCTACTTGGTCTACGGTGTTCTTGGCACCTCCAAGGAGCTACCATCCCCATTGGAGCCAATGTTAGTGTCAATCTAGTCATACTTCCATCACTGATCAAAATTTCTCTTTTGCATTTGCATATTAGGAGTCCCATACCATAAATTTTCACCATTCCATTAGCTCATGGATTCATTGATGGTAGTGGTCTTTCATCAATTTTCCCTCATGCGAAACTTGCTGATTCTCCTCTCCATGATCTTTAGTCATGATTCACTTTCACTCTCAAATCCATATTAGTAGGTCATAAGATGGGTCTCATTAGGTTCTAGGGTCTCACCATGGTGAAATTAATAAGTCAAGTGTCAATAAATATCAACAAGGTCATGAGGAAGTCTAATAAACTCAAAGTCTCAGCATCTGGGAAGATTAAAGGAATGTTTTATTCAACTTGATGTAATTTTCGCCTCAAAACCATGTTTTGAGGTGAAAACATTATACTTTACCTTTATTATCATCTTTATGTAATTTTATGTCATCATATGTAATAACTCACACTTCAGAAGCTGCTATCTCCACAAAGTCACCACCCTGTCCCGCAGAGAAATTTTCCACAGCATTTTCAGTGTCAAAACATGTTCTAAGTATGTCCATCAAAAAGATCTTGCAAAGAGCTTTCCAATGGTATATTATACTCTCGAAACTGACTCATGGATTGAAATTTATGCCTAAGTGAAAGAAGGTCCTCCATAGCCTAACCCCTCCCCTTTTCCCATTTCCCGCTTACACTTTATTTCATTAAAGTTTAATGGTTTTTTTTTTATATAAAAACCCCTTTTTTTCCCCCTACCTGATGGCTTAATCGCATTCGTGAAAAACCTTTTGACTTATATAAATCCATGATCCGATTAAATAAAACCACTTCCCCACATCACCCCTTAAAAATTTATTATAAAGCTTTAAAAGTTATTTTATTATAAAATCCCCCCCCTCCGATCGCAAGCGCACCATACTTATGTGCGCTCGAATTGACCCTTGTAAAAAATTCCGATGCGATTCCAAAAATCCTGATTGACTTTGCCCGATTACTCCTCCGCAGTCGATCTGCCCATCCGATCGGATGGCCCATTGCCCATCTCTCCATCACAATTGGCGATTTTAAATAATACTTGGCCTCTGCTCCCCTCTCGCTTTCGATTCCGATTGACCCATGGGTCCCGCCTTAAATCCCTCTGATCTTTTCTTACAAAAAATCATTCTTCCCTTTGAAAAAGCGCAAATCATTTTTTTTTATATTTTTTTAAAGGGAAATCTCCCCATTATCCCTTCGGCTTATTCATTCACTCCATCACACCTATTCTAATCGCATCAGAAGTTTTATAGCTTTACTCCCGCTTCCGTTCCATCCCAATTTGCGATTGTGATTAAACCCATTTCCCGTCACATCGCATTTTTTTTATGACATGCTAAAAAATCACTCCCCTTCCAAATCTCCCGATGCGATTGACCTTCCCGGTCCCACCTTTAAACCTTTTCCGCCCATTCGATTAAAAAGTCATTTCCCTTTTGTAAAGCCCAATTTCACTTATCATTTCATTTTATAAGGACTTTTACCAATCACATTGGATTTTTTCATGCCTCGTTCTAATATATCCAACCCTCCGATCCCCGATTGTGATTACACCATCGCAACATGTATTTTCAAATTCTCTACTATACGTTGCATCCCCTTCTTCCCCTTTGATTCCGATTGCGATTGCGATTTGGACCCCACTCCTTTCCCTTCACTCCTTTCACTCAAATGAGTATTTTACTTCATTAAAGGCATAAAATTTAGTTTTGATATTTTCAAAGGCATTTCTTGGCATATAAAGAGATTTTCAAAACAAAAAGAAAGGAAATAGTCAAATGCCAAGAAACTAAATATGAAACAGTAAGACATCTTCAGCAACGATTTAAAGGAGATGTATCCTACATATTTATTATTCTCATTCGTTGGATGTAACAGCGAATCTTCAGATGGCTCAAAATGTCTTACTGCTACTTCTTTTCAGGGGCAGTTTGTTGGTTTCTTTCCCATATTCAGATTCTAGTTTTGAGTTCGTAAAATATCTCCATTTTTCTGGGGATATTTTTCCCCACATTTCAGTCTATTTAATGTAATTTTTCAGTCATTTGTGATCGGTCTGTAAGTCAGAAAGTAAGGGAATAGTGTGGAAATCAAGGAGGATGCTCTGTGCTCCATTGTAACAGTTTGTCAGGGAATTAATAAGATATGTAGCTCTGATTTGTGGGATCCATGTGGTATGAATTTTAGCATTTGTTTTTTCCTTTGTGTTCATATGTAAATTGTTATGTGTACCATTCATTCATAAACATCTCTGGTTGAATAAGCTAAGATAGATAGGTAGAATCCATTTTTAATGCTCGCTATTGGGAAATAATTCAATATTTTGTATTTCTTTCTTCGTTTAGTATGATCCATTCTATGCCCTTTTCAAATTCTTCAACAAATTTTGCCATTTCATCATTATTTAAACTTAATTGCTAAAATTTCCTACCTACCTTGCCCCATGAAATAACTTGTATCCCTGATTTAATTCCCCCGATTCAAACTATCCCATTTTTTCCATACATCCCCGAAAAAATCATTTCATTTAAACATTTTCTCATTATTATACCTAGCCTAAAATCAATCCATTATTGTATTTTTTTTTAATATCCTTTCACAGAGAGAGCCCTCTCCTGACCTTGTAGGGCTAGCTACAAGGCTGGGTGTGGTTTAGATGTTACCCTGACTTGCCTTCCTTTTTCAGCCCGAGGTTTAGATCGTGCTACGTAACCAAAAATGCTCTTATTCTTCTTCTTCTATGGACAATTAGTGGCGTAATTTCCACGTTGATGACAGTGACAACACTTCACCTTGGACAAATCATGCTTCTTGCCTTTAGCTTCGGATTTGGAATATTTATTCCCTTTTCCTTTCCAATATTTGGCAGCCAAAGTGCAATTTTCTTCATCTTCATTCTTTGATGAAGATCCATCCCTATCTCCTCCTGCACAAGATCCGACCAACGTCACTCCCATCCTGGCAGTTTCTCCCATCCATTGACAGAGTCTTCGTAGCTATGCCAAATCTTCGGAAGCCCAAGGAGAGCCAATCTGACCAAGTATTCTTCATCAACAGAACCCCCACACTTCCCGCCATCCTCGCGGGACAAACTTCGTGAGGTATTTTGGTATACTGTCACCTTTCTCCATTTTTATTTTTCTGAGCTTGTCTTTAAGCGCCAACTTCCTCTGGTCACTTTTGCTTTGGAACAAGTCTGTCAAAGCCTTCCACATTAAGAATGGAGTGGCTTTACCATGAAGGCTGGACACAATGTGGTCCTTCACACCTTCCAACAGAATCCTTCGACACTTTTCTACCTTCTTTTGCCATGCGTCAAGTGCGGCTGCATCGCTAGAAGCAGGCTTCGGAATATCAACATCTATGAACTCCTTCAACCCATTATCATCCAGCACCACCTCCATCCTGTCCTTCCATGCTATGTAATTCGAGCTCCCATCAAGGGCATACTCCAATCGCAATCTGTTGAAAGACATTTCAATGAATGCTCAACTTCGACACCAAGAAAACACTACAGCAAATTCGAATTCCACCAGCACAAAACTCAACCGCTTCAATAATTGCAATCTCCTCCAATGATCAACTGCTCTGATACCATGTAGAAATTATATAACTTATGTGTTATATGTCCAATATTCTCCTAATCTCACACTATTTTAACTTCATGCAAAATACAGAATCTATTCCACCATTGATCATTTGCGGAAATTAAATCAAGATTGCAATGCACACATGAAACAATAAAAATTCACACACATTAACACAATTGTTTAACAGGAAAGCTTGAAGCTGAAAACCCCAACTATCTGTATATAATATATGTCATAGAGATCATGTAACAATCCTCATACAAAGCTGATCATATCAAACTCTCAGTACAATACAATCACTACACACTAATCAAGAACAATCAGCAAAAATCTGCACTGATTTTTGCCCTCCTGATAGCCTGCCTCTACTGTGCAATCCTTGCTGAAGAATGGCTCTAGGTGAGTTCGAATTGCTCCAGCCTTAATCACGCAATCCTCATTGGCATCTCCAATGAATGTGTGGTGCATGCAATGCAACACTATAGTCACAACTGATAGTCACACTTGCTCTTTCACCAATCTCTCCACTGATTCTCCACTTATATGTTCTGCACTGTAGTTAACTGTTGTCTCTGTCCAGTTAAATAATGATTTATTATTTAGTGAATTAATTTAACTAATTAATTCACTCAACTCCACTGAAAGTATCAATCAGTTAGAAATATACACAATCAATTCAACTGAGTTTAACTCCACAAGTGTAGTTAAACTAGAAACCAACTCCACCAACTACTTCTCCAACTCCACCAAACTCTACCACTTGAGTTCTAACTGAATTCCTCCATGCATGAACCACCATTAGCTCTAGGAATTGTGTAATTCCTTCAGCTAGCTGATCTGAACAATCTGTTAACTGAATGTTAGTGCTCCAAGAGAATAAGATAACGTTTAGAGTCCAAATATTATTAAGAGCTAATAATATCTGACATGTCTATTTTTAGACTGGCAGTCTAAAAATAGACTTCGCCCAAAATTTCTAAAAATAGAAGTCCATCTATTTTTCCAACTTGACCAACCATCCACAAATAGCATCCTGCAACTCATAGAATATGATCGACATGTCTAAAAATAGACTTACGCCAAAAATAGCCTACGGGCCCACTTAGTGAAGGCGACTCTTTTCACTAAGCTCATCATCTTGTTGAATCTCAACAATTTTATTTTAGATTTTTTATAAATTGTGAATATCTATCACATGGACCCTTCATTTTTCAACTCCCTCCTTTAAATAAATTTTAGAAAATTCTTGACTTTTCAGAGCTTTATCACTTGGCTCAGAAGTTTACGATCATATTGATTCTGATCATATTTTCCATACATTTGTGTTTTATCATTATGATTGATGATTTTTTATTTTTTGCACTTCCTTGATTTCTTTCGCATTCATGGAATCATTTTCATATTGGTCAATTGAAGACAAAGTGGCACCTTTAGTTGTCACATCACCTTGCATTTGGTATTTGACTTCACTGGTTGGCATTTCCTCCACATGGCTTGGCACATCATTTCACATTTCATGTTTAGTTATATTGATTGTTTATCTCCTTCACTTGGCTTGACATATCCATTAATAAAGGAGTGAATCATTAATTTACCATATTATCCATTTTTATACCTTGTACATAAACGAATATAATTTCATTATTTTAATAGTTTATAAAATCATTAGATTAATTTAAAATTATGTTTATTTTATTTATTTAAACATTAAAATACCAAAAAACATTTTTAGAACAAGAATCAACATTTTTATAAAGACTTTGATATATCGAATTCTAAAAAGGGCTCAAAGATCCGCTCAACTAATTTGCATAACAGATAGGATATTTGACATGTATTTTGGATTTATTTTTAGCATTGGATCCAAACAAATTATTAATAATCAATTTTTTCCATGTTTGGAAGGAACTCAGTAATTTTGTAAAGGCTTTGACGTATCAAATTTTAAAAGTCTCACATTTTTTACGGCCTGGACTAGTTGGGCTGGAGTGTCACGTCTAAGGCTAACTATAACCATTTTTAAGGCACCGCCAGTCCACCGCTCCTTTTTCATCGAAAACTGCCTGGCTCTCCTCATATGTTTGTCCTCAAATATCCATTATCTTATCTTCCAGCATGCTCGGAGTGCTCAGATCAGGCAGCAGATTGCAAATAGAAAACAATTTGTTTGTTTGTTAGGTTCCTAATTTATTAATTTATGAGTAAGAAATTATTTATGTATATTCATGCATTTTCTTGTCATGACCACGTTTCAACAACACTATTTCTTGGATGCCTTAGCATGCAACCATGGTACATTGGTTCACTCCCAAGTCAGCAGATTACGTGCGAATTAAACCAACACAAAATACAAGCATCCCAGTTGCAATACGATTTCATTTTTACAATGGGATCAAACGAATTCCAAAACTTCATGGCGAGTTAAAAGACTTCTCCTGAATGCTGAGAGCTAATAAGAGGAAGCAGAATATTAACTACTGAGCTTTAAAAAAAAATGACTTCAAGAAATATCACATGGAAGAACTTAAGTAAAAAGGGAAGTCTCATATGTTAAAATAATAGGTTTAAGATTTTATTTAAAGTTTTTAGATCTTATTTCAAAAGATTTTATTTTTTTATATAGTTCCATTTTGTTATTAATCATATTTATATAAGTTTTATTAATAATTTTTTGGTTGAGATTTTACAGAAACTCTGGGAAAAAAAAATCATGAAATTTAAAGATGAGGAATAATGGAGGATTTGAAGCCTTAGCTCAAGGAGAAGGAAACAAACTAATTTTTTTGAATATATAAGAAGGATGAATAAACCTTAAGAAGGAGGCTGGAAGGAGACTCTACAAGGCTACGAGGATAGCCATTCTACAGGGCTTATGATCCAACACAGGGAATTTCTCTGTAATTGACCAATTCTGTTATAAAGTGGCTTCGTACTATTGCGGGTACTTTTATTCAGGGTTACAACTGCTCTCAAGACTGTGGTAATGGGATTTTAATATGATTTTAATTTATTCTTGTTATTGTGTACTATTACCGGAACAAAGGATTATTTTCTTACTATTAAAATTTCATTTTTGTTTTGATCTCAAATACTAGAAAGTATTATGTTTCTTTGATATCATACACTATTTTTGTGTCATTAATATTTTACCATCGAAGGCTTGTTAAAGCTATCTTTGCAAGACAGAATCAGATCGAAATAAAATTCTAATTCATTCAATTATTCCTGTGGTGACTGATAACTATTTATTATTCATATATAGGTTTATTTTTGTTTTCACTTGTATTGGTTAAATGTGAATTGTTTCCTTTAATTAATACAAAATTTCGTGATGAATTATATCAGTGATTCCTCTTATTTTATTCACATAATTAGATCGAAATAAAATAATAATTGGCATTCAAGTATTCCTGTGATGTTTGATAACTATTTATTATTGATTTATAGGTTTATTTTTGTTTTCACTTGTATTGGTTAAATGTGAATTGTTTCCTTTAAATAATACAAAATTTCGTGATGAATTATATCAGTCATTTCGCCTATTTTACTCAAATTTTCTCTCGAATTAGAAAGAGATAGTTATCCCTTTCTAGTCTGAGATAATATTTAAATTAGTTTTATATTTCTAGCTTAATCACGTAACAAGGCCTCTTTAAAGACACACACTCATTTAGGTGAGGTTTAGTAAAAAATTTTGTATTGATCTGAATCTTTAATTTTACATCATTAATAGATCAATAAAAAGAGTTGTAATTATATATATTTTTGTATATATTAGTTTAATTCTTTTTAAAATTGTTTAAATTAGTTTTTGATACAATCTAATTATAGAATTTAATTTTTACAAGTTAGTGATAATTAGTAATTTCTCTTCACTATCAATAGAATTAGAAAGGCTAAGATTTAAATAGATTTAATATTAAATAATATATTAACATTTCTTTAGGATCAATCTTATTAAATCTAATAATGATAATATTAGATTTAATTAATAATTAGTTTATGTTTTAGTTAGATATATACATTTCATATTAATATTAACATAAATTTAATAAAATAACATAGATTTAATATAATTAATACAAGTTATAGATTGTATTAGATTTATGAAATTAACAATAAATATTACATAAAATAACTTAGCATGACATGGATAGATTAACTCTTAAAGTCCAGGCTAGGTTAACTTTAAGGTAGATCTTAGTGGTAGTTTGGTTGTATCATTAAAAACATCTTAAGGGTCATTCTCTTATCTAACCAGTAAGAAGAATCGACCTGATATCCCTGTCTATTGGAAACTGGACCTAATTTGACCAGTTGGAAACCACCATCCCAAATGGAAAAGGAACTGCTTTAAGTTCTGGACCGGGTGGTCATCCCCCTTGTTGTTGCCACATACTTCTGAGGCCTCAACATTTTTGGTGCTAGAAGGAGGGCTGAGATAGTTAATCCGCATGAAGTCTTGTTTTAATATTTTTTAACTAGCCATGGCTCCTATTTATATTCCAACATTGGGTCAGGATTTTAGCTCTCGCAATCCTACCAGAGGTATATCTAAGAGACAGCTTGAATCAATATACGAATTGAAATATGATGGTGAGAATTTCATTTCTTCTTTAGATCATGTTGATGAATTTATACGTAAATGCAAATGTTTTAACATCACTAAAGACAATGAAATTTGTAGGTTATTCACTCTCACACTTCAAGGAAGGATTCAAGAATGGTATAAGATCCTACCAGCTAAGTGTATTCACTCTTGAAATCACTTTATGCAGGTATTATTTTTTTCTCATCACAATTACAACTACAAGAATTTGTGTTTAGAATTTGATGACTTTACAATCTTTGATAATGAAACTGTTAGAAAATTTTCTGAGAGATTTATTTTATTATGCTACATATTTCATTATGACGATTTACCTCCTAAGAAAATTTTAATTGAGAAAGTTACCTCTGTTATTCAAAAACATAATATAAGAACTCATAGGAAACATAAAGAGGAATCTCCAACAATAGATCTTGGTTCTATTATTGATCCTATTGAATCTTTAAATGAAAATTCTAATTTTTCTCAACCATCAACATCAGAAGAGAATCTTATATCGGAAAGCGTTTGTATGGTACCTCCTAATGTTTATGATAATGAGTCACATTCAATAGAATCAAATTCTACACAACAACAAGATTTAATGAATAATCATAACAATAATTCTTCTTTTGGAAATGGGCTAGATTCTATTGTGACAACAAATGACACATCATTAATCTAGGGAAACAAAAATGATCATCTTGAAGAAAATTCACCTAACTTACATTATGGTTATCATTATTTGCAACCTAATCATTGTATGTGTCAATCTGTTGGAATATTTGCCAGTTCAAAACTTAAGAACGAATTACATCATAAAATGCAAGGGGTATTTTTAAATAATCAATTACTTATTGATATAAATATGGAAATCCTTATCCATCTTTTCTACAATATTCAAGATACTTATAAATCATTTGAAAGTTAAAGGCCCATCACTAACTCTCTCTTTGGTGATACTTCTAGGGATGAACTTTTAATGACCCTCACCAATTCTCCTTTTGTTACTTTTGGTGACGGTCAAAAAATGTCCGTCATCATTGATCATTCCAATGTGTTTTTTATGACAATATGTTCTCGTTAATATATTTTTTGTCAAAAGCTAATGATTGAAGACCATTATTGTGGAGTATTTTTTATAATATGTCAAAGGCCATAGTGGTTTGAGTCCATAAAAATTTTAAGAAATAATTATTGTGTATGATTTTCCTCAAGTAATGACTAGTTGACTAGAGTTTTCCTATGAGTCAACACATGATTCATATCTATTGAGTTTATTATCTAGAAAATTCCCTTAAGATAAATTCCACTAGTATGTGTAGGAAATATGTTATTTAATACATAATCAAGCTCTGACAATTATATTAATGAGAAATACCTAACACTCCTCAACAATATGGGAACACCTTAAATTAATTCTTTGGCACACACTAACATTTCTTAGCATCTTGCATGTCTTCGTTTTACCTAGCACATATTTTCATGACAGTGATGCCCAAGCACATGGTGGCATGCGCTAACACAAGATGTAACTCTCCTAGCATGTGTTGGCCTACATGTAGTCCCTAGCATGCCCTAGAACACCTTGGTTGAATGCATTGACATACATTAACACTTGGCACACATTGCCACTTGGCATTTATTAGGACCTATTATTAGTGTGACTAGAATTCCCCTTTTGAAAAAGATAAATTCCCGACTTATTAACCCTCTTATTGGTTCTTCCTTTTGTTGCCTTGACACATATTGACCTATAATGCCGGCAAGTTGCACATCCTTAGCACCTGGTATGTATTGGAATATCTTAGCACTATTAATTGGCACATATAATTAGCACACCCTTGAACTCCCAAGCACACTTTGGGAGTTTTGGTATTCCCTAGAATTCCTTACCAATGCTTAGCATACCTTGTCACTCACTCCTTGGCATGACAACTAGCACTCATTAACAGTAGTCCTTGGCACATGTTCCTCATATTCAATAACTTCCATGAATTTTTACCTAGTGCTCCCTTAATGTTTTGTCCTAGTACTCCTTAACACTCCTCAACATGCATTAGCACTCTCTAGCACACCTTATCACTTTTTAACATGTCCTTCCACTTAATAACATGCATAACACTCCCCGACACATATTGGCACTTGGCACGTGTTGGTGCTTGGAAAGTATTAGCATCTATGGAATATGTTGATATACCTTGGTATGATTTGGCATGGTTTAATATTAAATTTATTTGAGATCAATTGTTGGAAACTAGATGAGAAGAAACTATGGAAGACTTGGAACCTATTGATACCTAGTGTTGGTGTTCCTAGCATGCCCCTATTGGAAAAGGTAATTTGATGACTTATTAACCATTTTATGTGTTCATTTCCTTGTAGTTTAACTTGTTTCTCCCTTTTTTGCCTTGACAGTCGCTGACATGCATTGACACACCCTTGCACATCTTGGAACGCCTTGTCACTCGACACATATTAGTATGTTTGCCATGCCTTAGCACTATTTTTCACATATTAGCATTCCCTAGCATGCCTTGGCACTCATGTCCTCACAACTAGCATTTACATTTTTTCACGACTCGGGAACCCAATCAAGTGCTTGGCTGTTGCAATTCATGTGACAATATTGGTCTGCTTCAACCTCAACAACTTGACCAATTGCACCTACTACAAGTAGATTGTGCCTTGTTCACCTAAGAACTGCATATAACTCATTGTATGCCACTCATTTCCAAGCTCAACTTGTCCCACTTAACTAGTTACCAAGACAAGGATCACATGATCAAGCCATGGCCATAAAAAAACTAAGAAACATAGATTACACATGCAATATTTCACATGTATGTTCAGTTCATATAGATAGTAGAAAATTAACTGAGAGTTTGCAAAAACCTCAATATGCACAAGGCACACAAGATATAAGTCAACACAAGGTGAGTGCCCCAAAAATTATACACAACAATGTACAATATGCAATTATCTAGAATAGTTTAAAACATGAGCAGGTAGCAAAAGTGTGCCACTTCTAATATAAAAAAATAGCTAAAGGCAAAACAATGTTGTGCCTAGCACAAAGTGATCTCCCTTTGTCTAAAACTAGTGCTATGTCAAGCCCCATATAACAATCATAGGCCTACCTCCTGTAAATCCTATTTTTAACTTCTCCTAACACACTTTGTCCTTAGCATACTTGAATTCACTGACACTCCCCGACACACACTCTTATTCATTCCTTTCCATGCATTTTGACCTAGTTATCCCTTAATACCCTAACACTCCCTAACACTCTTAATAATGCATTTACATTGTCGTACATGTGTTAGAATGCCTTTTAATTCTTTTTCATGCCCTAAGCCTCCCTAGCCATCATGCCCTCACAACTACCCTTACTTAATTTGAAACTTGGGAACCCAACCAAGCCCTCGCTTGACTACAAGAGCTTTACCAAGTTACTGTTACTATAACTAGACTATGTTGTTTAATTATCTAGCTTGGGAGGTAATCCACAGGCCTATTGAGATGCATTGCATGAGTTTGGTCAGAAAATGATTTATGGGCAAAGAAGCCAAGAAAAGGGATTTTTGATCCAAGATGGGGTTTAAAATCTAAAAGAAAATTAAAAAGGAAATCTAATATTTCCTAAGGTCTAAGTGGATAAAACCCATAAGTTCTATAGGGTTCATAAGGGGTCTAGGAAAAACTATTTAAGGAGGCCTTAGGATGAAGGAAATAACATAAAGTGAGAAGGGTCTCATTTGATCAAGGGGGTGAAAAGAGATGTAGTCCTAAAGTAGGTCAAGTACGAGGGCCGTGTAAGTGTTGCTAAAGGGAGGTCATGATCATCCTCCAATAGCAAGATCATCATGTGAGGGTTCACAAGAATTTTGCATACCTTAATGGTCGGTTCAAGCTAGGAAGTAGGATGGCATATTGTTGGTTCTCTTATCACAGATCGAGCTTAAGAGAGGTTGCTCATGAGAATATAGGCATGTGATTTCAATGGTGTCTTTGTTTGAAGGCCACATCAAATTCTGAAATGTTGAAATATGAAACAAGAAACAGTGAAATTGGAAACCAAAAAGGAAAAAAAAATGCACCCACACTGGTGAGGAATTTTGATGCACCAGGAGTGAGGAATGTGGGGCATCTAATTTATTTTTCCCTTAAATAAATTGTTATTTCATCTCATAACAACTTGTGTCAGTTAATTAAGTCATGATGATTGAGTTAGCTCAAGAAATTAGAGTTGAGGGTCTAAGATGAGGCATACAGAGGGATTCTAATATTTTCGGGGTCCAGTTGTAGTTGATGCATTAGTGGGGTGTAGGTGTGAATTAGTTAACTCAATTAAATGAGTTAAAATCAGTTTAAATAGTTCTAATTGAGTGATGAGCTAGTGATAGGTCCAGTGAATTAAATTATGTTTAATTCACAATGAGTGACCAATCAGATAACTGATAATTCACTATTAATATTTGCATGCATGCTAGTTTCGAGGAAGACCTAGTTCAGACAGAGGTTAATTGGAACATAACTATCAGATGTATTTAGAGAAAATTTCGCATGTGAAATTATAAAATCATTGGGATGCCACGATGGATTGCGAAATCAAGGAAGACTTGTTTTCCTAATTAATAGGGAGTTAATTCCCTAGGAATTGCACGAGCAAGGCAGGGTGAAGTAAGGTTAGAACTAGCTAAGTACTAGACTGAGTTTGCCTAGATCAGCGGGAGATAATTGGTAGAGTGCTGGAGAATCTCATGAGGGATTAAGCATTGTATTGTTTTAGGATTCATTGACTCAATACACAATAGAGATAGAGGGGTTTTGAGTAGTTACTTTCCCTAGATATATCTTGTGTTGTGCGACTGATAATTTCTTTCTCTTAATTATATGTTATTGTGCGATCATGTTTTGTTTCTGCAAATTGTAGGAAGGATTCAATATGTCGTTTTAGTCCATTATAAGATCAGATTGAATCTCACTGGGTAGATTTTCTACATGGTATCAGAGTAGGAATTTTTTGGGTGGAAAGCTGCAGAGAATATCTAAAGATTTTGGTGTAAAAAAAAAAAATAGCATATTTGGACTCCTTGCGAAAAACTACCCAAATGGAAAAACAAAATCGGTCAAATCGTAGCTTTAGTGAGGGAGATGTCATCGATTTAAAATCAACTCTTTTTTAGAATCTTTTGTAATAGCAGGACAATTACAATGTGCGTGAGTCAAGAACCTATATGCACTTGAGGTACCAGATGCATACAAAGCTTTGAGGAGAAAAGAAGAGGTTAGAGACTTGGTGGTTGAGAGGGAGCACAAATTACCTCTCAACATGCAGCCTTAGAAGCAGTCTCATAAATTTGTGGAGAAACAAAAATTAGAGAAGCAAAGAGGATACCAAGTGGAAGCGTCCACTCAATAAGAGACCTCCATGAGGGGGAAATTTCAAGCCAGATGGGCAGAGGGAGCACATGTAACCATGCCTCCAGGTGAAAGGTGGGGTGATGTGTACACATAATCCCAAGATAAGAAATTTGGGTAGGGTCCATTGAGATGGCATATCTCATGGATCAAAATTGGCTATGAGGAGCCCAAAGTACAAAAGTAGTAGGAAGGATCAGCTAGATTGATACAGCCAGATATCAACAAGATAGAAATCAGAGTGAAAGATGTCAGATACTGGAGCGCAAATACGAGTTGGCAAAAATTGAAAGGGCACAGATGCAGATGTCAGCAGCAGTGTAGGCAATCAAGTAGACACTTATAGTAGCTAGGAGAAGTCAGAAGACTCTGATGACAAATGCATTATACTGATTCAATTTTTTGTAAGCTATTCAGTTTAAGGATTTGCAGGTTCAAACAACACTAAAGAAGTCTTGGTATTACATCTAACCCAACTAACCCCAATGAGGCCCATAAAATCTTGGTGTTACATCTCCTTGCTTTAGGATTTTGGTTGTTTAGGGTCTTATTTTTCAATAATAAAAAGGCCCTTGAGCCTTATTGTAACATGGCTAAGAGGAACATAACTATCATTTGCATTGATAGAAAATTTCCCATATCAAATTATAAAGTCATCGGGATGCCATGATGGATTGCGCAATCAAGGAAGGCTAATTTTCCTAATTAATAGGGAGCTAATTCCATAGGAATTGCATGAGCAAGGCAGGCTGAGAATTGGCTAAGTACTAGACCAATTTTTCCTAGATCAATAGGAGACAATTGGAAGAGTGCTTGAGAATCTCATGAGAGATTAAGCATTGTATTGTTTCGTGATTCCTTGACTTAATACACAATAGAGATAGATGGTTTTGAGAAGTTTCTTTCCCCATATACATCTTGTGTTGTGTGATTGATAATTTAATTATATGTGATTGTGCGATCGTGCTTTGTTTCCACAAATTGTAGGAAGGATTGAGTATCTTATTTTAGTACATTACAAGATCATATTGAATCCTACAGGTTAGATTTTCTACATGAAATAGAGGAGAGGTTGTTACCATCTTTCCTTGTGGTGGTTAGTAGGCCGCAAGGTCTATGATAAATACCAACATAAATGTAGGAGGGCTTGCATTATAATTTAGAGCCAAAACATAAGTAAACACAGACGTAATGTTGACTGAGGTAACCCTAGTTTTAGGGTCAACATTGAGATCTGAAGTTCATGTCAAGATTCAGTCAAAGAAATGCCCAGAATCTATGGACCCAGATGACCTAGGTCGAGTCCCTTATGGAGGCAAGAGTCATGTTTTTTCTATGGGTGGATAAGGTTTGTTCTCCAACAATTAGAAGGACATTAGTATAATTCCCTAGTTAGGACAATTTCCTAGCATGTTTAGTTCATAAGGTATGCCCTTAAGACTGTGACAAATTTTTGTATAAGAATATAGGTTGTGACCCTTAGAGTGAGATTTATTTCAATAATATAGACCACAGATCTGGAATATGGTTTGCATATTCAGTATGTGTGGAGACAACAGATCCAAAGGAGGGTGGAACCTAAACAGAAGATTGAGCATGCAGAAGAAATGTGCCATATGAAGAATGAATTGAAATGCAGAGGAGTCTTGGTAGATTGTCCATAGTTCTTTAGACAGAGATCTGAAGCAACCTATAAAAAATTATTCAATGGACTGTTAGTGGCTGATCTGTGACCCTAGCTCACTCATCTGCAGATTGTTAGAAGGATGATAAGAGGAGTAATTAAGATTTTTTCATAGATTGGACCACAAAGATCAATTTTTTGATACACAAGTACAATTATTTTGAGAGGACTCAAACCATTGTTAGTTGGAAAATTTGAAGAGCCCTAGATGATGAAAATATTGTGGGCCCTAGATCATAAAAAATTGACTGTGGTTGGGAGGATTGATGGTAGTCCAAGTATAGTTGGAGGGTTGTTAGGTGACTGCCAAATAAGAGCCCTAACTCTTATTATTGTGGAGGAAAACAAGATTGGTAGAAGGGAAGGTGTATAGGGCCTAAGGATGTGCAGACTTTGAAGGACTAAAGTAGTATTCAAGTGGACCCACCAACTAGCCCTAGTTCACTATATTGTAGAGGATTAATTCAATGAGAAGAATGCCAACCTCCATAGCCCTAGAATTCTCATCTTCGAGCCATAGTATCGAAAAAGTGGGCATACCAAGGATTTTTTCACAAATGGATTTGTGAACAACTTGTTACCACTCAAACTAGTAGTGGACCTAAAAGGGGTTCCTAAGAGGGCAATTGTTAGTACAAAGCCAATGGTGAAGGCTTAGCCCATTGTCACCATGGCTAAGGCTCCTTACTCTTCATGGAATTTCACTGATGGGAGAAGGCTTAGTAGTTTAGGAAGTCGCAGTTAGCGTATAGGTCAATGAACAGGTGGGAAGTGGCCCTAAAACCCTTTCCCTAAGATAAAATAAAGTGCAAAACTTGGTTTCCTTTTAAGCAAGGGACTTGATCTTCTAGGGAGAGAGGAGGGGTATTGAAGGGTTGAGGGAGAAGAATAAGACTTATGAAGGAAGTTCTCAGTCTCTAAAATCCTTTGGAAAATTGGATTCCTAAATGGTCCTTGATGAAAGGCCTTTGACACTAAATAGGACCACATGGGGCCAACTACACCCAGCCCAGGTTTGGGGATGGAATTTAGCAACCAATAGTGTTCCTATTTTGGACAAGGTGAGGGGAAAGGATTAGGCAAGATTTCTTACTTCGATAGGTCAAATTGATCCTACTAGGTTCTAGCCTTGGGAACACCTAGGCAAAGCTTAATCCCAGAGCTAGGGCTTGAGGTAGCTGTAGATTCCACCATCGAAATTGGCCCAAATTTTGAGGAGAGTGAGGGGATCCACCAACACAGTCGCCTCTAGGAGATAGAAGTTTTTATTTGGCCAGATTACAGGGAAATTGATGCCCTAAGTGACCTAATGGGGCTATACCTAGAGAAAATGGTTTCATTTAATACAACTAGACTATGCCTTGTTCACCTAAGAATGGATTATACTCATATTAGGCTACTCATGGCCAATATTAACTCATCCCACTTAATAAGTTACTAATTCAAGGCTCACGTCCAACCATGTCCATAAAATAACTAAGCATCATAGTTTACATCCTGACATGTCATAACACCTGGAATGTATAACAATCCCTTGGCATTATGTAGCAAATGTTAGCATTCCATGCATTCCTTGGCATGCTTTGGAACTCCCTAACACACCCTGCCATTTCTTGACATGCCCTGGCACTTTAGCATGCCTTGGAATTGCCTAATATATAACCTTGTAACCCCCTCCTTAAAACACTTGGAACTCACTGACACTCCCTATCACACACTCTTATCTATTCATTTCCATGCATTTTAAACTAGTTATTCCTTATGTTTTTGTGGCACTCCGTAACACTCCCTAACACACATTGGCAGAGTGAGGCACTTGGCACATCTTGACATGTTGCTCTGGCACAATAACGTTCCTTGGCACTACCTAACATTCCTTGTCACTTCCTCCTTAGCACACATAGAACTCGCTAAAAATCCTTGTCACACACTCTTATTCATTCATTTCCATGCATTTGAAACTAGTGCTCCCTTGTTTTTCTCTGGCACTCCATAACACTCCCTGACATGCATTGGCACACCCTAGCACCTGATACATATTGACATGTTTCCCTGGCCTATAACACGTCTTCGAATTTCCTAGCATACCTTTTCAATCCCTCCTTAGCACACCTGGAACTCACTGAAACTTCCTGTCACAATATCTTAATCATTCATTTGCATGCATTATTTTCACCTAGTGATCCCTTGTGTGTCCCTAGGACTCTCTAACACTTCCTAACATGTGTTGGCACACCCTGGCACCTTGCACATATTGGCTGCATGCCACTCTGGCACATTAGCATTACTTAACATTGCATAGCATACCATGTCACTCCCTCCTTAGCACACTTGGAACTCGGTGACACTCCCTATCACACACTCTTATTCATTCATTTCCATGCATTTTTACATATTGCTCCCTTGTGTTTCCCTAGCACTCGCTAACACTCAACACACATTGGCACTTGGCACATCTGGGTATGCTTCCCTAGCGCTAACACTCAACACACATTGGCACTTGGCATATCTTGGTATGATTCCCTAACACTCTAGCACCCCTTAGAACTATCTAGAATATCTTGTCACTCCCTCCTTAGCAAACCTGGAACTCCATAGCATTCCCTATAACTCCCTAACACATATTGGTTCTTGGCACTTAGTGGCACTTGACAATTCTTGGCATGCGTTTGGATGCCCTGGAATTCCTTGGCATGGTTTAAGATAAAATTTATTTGAGATCAATTATTCACAATTAAGAGAGAAGTAATAGAGGATGATTTGGCACTTAAGACATGATATAACTTGGCCCTTGGCATGTATTGGCACTAGTGTTGGTATGCCTAGCATGCCCCTCTTGAAAATCTAAGGTCCTGAAAGATTAACCCTCATATGTGTTCATTTATTTGCATTTTAGTTGGTGTTCCCTTTTGTCACCTGGCACTCCTCGACACGTGTTCAAATATGCAGCGGAAATAACACTTCATTTCATTAATATCAAAGAACTGAAATTTGTGTACAGACATAATGGAAATAAACTAGCTAGGGCATTGGTAGCTTATCTCTGAGAATAGATGTGGCGGCTACAGTCCTCTAAAATCTGTGTTACAATGAGGCTTGAAGGCCTATATATTATTTAGAAACAATGGAAAACCCTAAACATCCAAAAACCTAACCCTAGGAGATGAAACACCAGAATATGGGCCCTGTCAGGGTAAATTGGTACATCAATTTCCCGGGGTCGTAAATTTGGCATACTATCTCTGTTTGATGCACATGATACATTGTTAGAAACATCTATCCGAGGACTAAAACTATTGATATAAAATGTCAAGTCTAGAATGGACACATATTTTTGCCACAGGTTTGACGCCCAAAAACGTCGTTTAGGGCCTCAAAACAGCTCTAGAAGTTCAGGACCTGAAAAACTGCCAAAAATAGTAAATTGTGCTACAATTAAGGAAATTGAAAAATTAAAAGAAACAATGGTGGGGGTCCAAGTGGAATAGGCAGGTGGCCACCAATATCCACCTGGATCACAAAGACATCATATAAAGTTGTGAAATATGTTAGCATCAGTTTCTTGGTATTGTCTTTTCAGCTAGGATATTGTTGGAAGGTTGGGTCATCTCATCATCAATTTGAATAAGAAAATGATTGAATTGAAAAAGGCCAAAAATAGGGAACTAATGATCCCATAGACTATTTTTAATCTCGTGGATGTTAAAATTTCATTCCATTCCATAATTAAAACCAACTTGTTTAATGGTCTATATCTTCCACCATTTCCATGCCATTGTTTGTTTGAAAAATATTATTTTTTCACGGGTCCTTAACATTACAATGAAGGTGTTCCTCTACGGGCTTTGTCTGGGCAGATTTGGCCAATCAAATACTTCAGTTTTCATCCTCCTCCCTCGAATCAAAATTTTTACCACATGCAAGATCTCACGACTACTATATTTCTGGAAATGACTTCAACGATCTGGTTTTCTCTGTCTAAGGGAAGATCTCTAAGAGCTTTTTGATCGTCTGATACATAGCCTCTGATTCTCCAATTCCAATAGGATTGTGATTGTGCATGACTGGTTGCTAGGGTGGGTTCAAACTAGTGACAAAACATGAAGTCCCTACCTACAGTTTTGAGTTGCGTCAACGCCTATTTCTCAGTGATATGGGCGAAGGGGACTCAAATTTTGGAATGTGTTGTATCAGACAAATAATGCTTCTTGAATAGATTTATTACTTCCATATGGATGCGAAGTGGAAATTATAACGCTAAGATGGCTGGACGACCAAGTTCCAACTTCAATTGTTTAAGTTTCTTTTGGTACACGTGTTCCCTATCATGCCAACAAATCCAAGAATTGGCTCGAGGGCTTGAGGCAAGCCAACAACCCTTCACTTGGGTAATCAAGGTTGTAGATACCCCTCATTTCACAGTGTTGATGAAGTGCATGTTGACTGGATAAGAAAGATGCTTCCAGAAGGGTACGAGCACCAAATTGTAGGATGTGACTTTATGGTGAGTAATTGGGCATCTTAGCTTGATGTTTTATTGCATGATTTTACTAGCAGTTTCTTAATGCATTGCATGTGTAATTTGACTTTGGAGAGCA
>JAXQQM020083002.1:0-20065 GCA_034641835.2 Pinus albicaulis | reverse complement strand
TCTACAGTCTTTCTTTAGGTTTCCTTTCTTTCCGCAATTCCAGCACACTATCCCCGATCTGGACTTGGATCTGCCTTTCCTTGATTTACTGCGATATCCCTAGCTCTTTCCTCTTTCCATTCTTCTTCCCCTAGACTCTGCACTCAAAGCATTACCTGATGTCTCACCAGAGCTTTTCCGTCGCATTTCCTCGCTAAGGATAGCACCAACAACATCATCAAACTTTAAAGTATTAGATCCAGAGACAGAGTTACTAATGGCCATTACTAAACCATTCCAACTCTCTGGCAATGAGCACAAGAATAACAGAGCTCTAACTTCATCATCAAAGTTTACCCCTCTGAGGCAAGCGTGGTATTTGTATTAAATTCATTAAGTAAGTGCACGAGATCCACCTTCGACATCTTCATATTAATGTTGATTTCATAAGAAATACATTGATTGAGGCAGGGTTTTCATATGGTTGTGTAATCTGCATCAAACCCTCATTATTTGTTTCCTTCGAAATATTAAAAGTAGTAAACGCATAAGACCACAATCATCTGATAAAGTGCCTTATCAAGAATCTTGATATTCTAGCTTTTTAAATTATTATATTTGTTGGTTGAAAGTTTGTTCAATTCTTGGTATGGATCTCTGATTTGGGTTATTTGTATTTGTTTAGGCCGATTGTGCTGTTTTGATTATTGATTCTACCACCGGAGGTTTCGAAGCAGGTATTTCCAAGGACGGACAGACCAGAGAACATGCTCTTTTGGCATTCACTCTGGGAGTGAGACAGATGATCTGTTGTTGTAACAAGGTATGTATTGATTTTATTTTAAATTATTTGGTCGTATTTATTTGTATTGATAGTATATCTATTGTTTGATTGAATTTTAGTTCATAGATGCGTTCTATGTGCTTATGTTATTGCATTAAAATTGCAGATGGATGCTACCACCCCCAAGTATTCCAAGGCACGTTATGATGAAATTATAAAAGAAGTGTCATCATACCTGAAGAAAGTTGGTTACAACCCGGAGAAAATTCCTTTTGTCCCTATTTCTGGGTTTGAAGGAGATAACATGATTGAAAGGTCCACCAACTTGGATTGGTACAAAGGCCCAACTCTGTTGGAAGCCCTTGACCAGTTATCTGAGCCGAAGAGACCGTCTGACAAGCCTCTTCGATTGCCACTACAGGATGTGTACAAGATTGGTGGAATTGGAACTGTGCCGGTGGGACGTGTTGAAACCGGTGTCATTAAGCCCGGTATGCTTGTAACCTTCGCTCCCACTGGGTTGACAACTGAAGTTAAGTCTGTAGAAATGCATCACGAAGCTCTGTTAGAGGCATTGCCCGGTGACAATGTTGGCTTCAACGTCAAGAACGTTGCAGTCAAGGATTTGAAACGTGGGTATGTTGCATCTGACTCTAAGAACGACCCAGCAAAGGAAGCAGCTAACTTTACCTCTCAGGTAATCATAATGAACCACCCTGGGCAGATTTCGAACGGCTATGCACCTGTGCTGGACTGCCACACCTGCCACATTGCTGTCAAATTTGCTGAAATTATGACAAAGGTCGATAGACGATCTGGTAAAGAAATTGAGAAGGAGCCAAAATTTCTGAAGAATGGAGATGCTGCGTTTGTTAAGATGATTCCCTCCAAGCCCATGGTTGTGGAGACATTCGCCGAGTATCCCCCATTGGGTCGTTTTGCTGTGAGAGACATGCGTCAAACGGTTGCTGTTGGGGTCATCAAGGCTGTTGAGAAAAAGGACCCCACTGGTGCCAAGATTACCAAGGCTGCGGCCAAGAAGGGTAAATGAAGTTTGCTGCTACCAAGTACTGTTGTGCAGAGGAAGGGAGACGGGATTGTATACCATACTGCTACGTGGTGTAGAAGCTTGCCTCATTCTGATGCACGAGATTTGGTAGTCAGGGGTTTAGTGGCTCGGCGCATGCAAACATGGGTTCTTGACCGGCGGTGGCAGCATATTCGTAATGTTATTTGTTGTTCCTAGCATTTTAGTAATTTGGGCGGGTTTAGTACAACTTTGTGGGTGAGGGTTTAGTACTGCATCGGATTTTCAAATACCATTGCAACCGCAATTTAATTGTGGATTTTTATGTTTGTATTGTGGAGATTTGGTTCTGCATCGGATCTTCAAAGACCATTGCAACCGCAATTTAATTGTGGATTTTTATGTTTGTGCATTGTGGAGGACTTTTTTTGTGAGTAGAGTTATAAGAATATTGTGTCAAGGTTCTTTTCAATCTTGGTTGGTGTTTTCATTATATAATGCAGATTAAAGTACATGGTTTATTGTTCTGGAAATTACATGCAACCGCAATTTAATTGTGGATTTTTATGTTTGTGCATTGCGGAAGACTATTTTTTGGCAGTATGAGATTATTGTCAAGGTTTTTTCCAATCTGATGGTTGGTGGTGTTTTCATAATATAATGTAGATTAAAGTACATGGTTTATTGTTCTGGAAATTACATGGTGTCTTTTTTTCTTTAATTACGGAAGACTATTTTTTGGCAGTATGAGATTATTGTCAAGGTTCACTCCAATCTGATGGTTGGTGGTGTTTTCATAATATAATGTAGATTAAAGTACATGGTTTATTGTTCTGGAAATTACACGGTGTCTTTTTTTCTTTAATTATGAAAGACTATTTTTTGGAGTATGAGATTATTGTCAACGTTCTTTCCAATCTGATGGTTGGTGGTGTTTTCATAATATAATGTAGATTAAAATTACATGGTTTATTGTTCTGAAATTACATGGTGTCTTTTTTTCTTTAATTATGAAGAAACTTGGCGTTGAATTACATGAAATGCTTACATTTTGATATTTATTTGTATTTTTTGTGCGTTTATATTTTTTGTGCGTCCTAGATTCAGTTGATAAACGCGTAGTCTAAACAATAGAATGACCCAGAATCCAACTAAGATTTTATCAAGATAAAATCTTATTTGCGGTGTTAAGCTTCGGGATAGTATTTCAGTATTTTGAGTGCTCAAGCTTCAGTATTTCAGTATTTTGAGTGCTCAGAAAACGTTATTCTAGTATTTGCAATTGTGTTCCGGGTTTTTGATAGTGCAGAATCCATTTCCACTATGAAATGCAATTCAAATACTTTCAAATTTTATTTTACCAGAGTTTTGGCAAAACTATTTCCTCGCTATTCTATGCTGGGTGTCCTGTATGCTGGCTAGAGAGCACTTTGTTGATAAATGTCTACACCATAATGAACAAATGTCTACCATAATGACTATGTAATATTTGAGCCTGTTAAGTAAGTTCTGCTGTGTCAGCACACGTACTGGAGGTTTTGCATTATTGTCGACCTATTTTTTCCCATGGTTTAGTCTGTTGACGATGTTGTAGGAGGGAATTGGTGATGAGTTTTCGGCTCTTTGCACTATATTATTGAAGTTCTTCCTACTGGAATTTTCCTCTGCTATGTTGAAGCTATCAAAACTCTTTATTGAAGTTCTTCCTACTGGAATTTTCCTCTGCTATGTTGAAGCTATCAAAACTCTTTATTGTACATCTTTGCAAAGACAATATGACCTAACAAGATGCAGTTCTGTAGCTATTTGTGTTCTTGTTTTTGTACCTGTTGTGCAGAGGCAGAGGTGTTCTGTTCTCCATTGCTTTTGTTTATTTTACACGGTGCATCGGTATGCTATGCAGTCATTGAATTTTTCTGTGAGGTTGTGCAGAGGTTGAGATGCTTTACAGTTCCTGAATGCCTTGGTTTATTCTCTGGAAATATTATTAGTTTGTTCTCTGTAAATATCATTTTCTTGGGAATTCAGGCATTTTATCGTTTAATCAAGAGGTTGAAATGCTTTACAGTTCCCGTATGCCTTAGTTTATTCTCTGGAAATATCATTTTCTCGGGAAATTCAGACATTTTATCGTTTTGAATCAGAGGTTGAGATGCTTTACAGTTCCCGAATGCCTTAGTTTATTCTCTGGAAATATCATTTTCTCGTGTGTTGAGATATTTTATCGTTTTTAATCAAGAGGCCTAGTCGTGCTTGGTTTGTTTGCATGCATTCTTACTCGGGACATTTTCAAGTCCATGCCTTGTCTGATCAATTCTGACCAGGAATATCAAGATACATGATTCTGGTTCAAAGAGGTCATTGATAAATCATGTCCTATTTCTTAAATTTACCATTTCAATTGGAACCTTTTACGATTGTTTTAAATTTCCTCCCTTCTAATTGAAGCGGTTAGGAAACATTAATCTTAACAAAGGGGGAAAAGGCTTTCACTGTTGTAATTGAAACAGGAGAGAAGTCTTTGTTTCCTGTTATATAAACAGTTTTAAACCCCATATGAAATGGTCGAAACTTTCGATTGTGCTACTTTTCTTGGACTTGCTCAGTATCGTAACAGGGTGGTCGCAATTAAACGGTGAAGACATCGATATGTTATAATGTGATGTGTAAATTGCAAATTCACTTGCCATATTTGTCTAATGAATATATGGCTAGTGGTTTAGTCTCAACATATGAAATATCTTCGTCTTTTATGCGTGCCCAATTTCTGCTTTTAGTAATCTGCTGAACACGTTAACAGAAACGCCCCAATCAATTGATCGGTATAAAGCCCAACCTGATGGTCAGGCGGGAGGTCAAATGTGGTTGTCCGAACGAGGCTTTTGACATTTCCATTTTGCTTTGATCAATCTGTATTTTTCTTCGACATTTCCGAGTAGTCGGGTGCTTCGATTCCCTTCTGTCTCCCTACCTTCTTATTTACGATGAAATATGTATGTTTACGGTGCTCTTTTATATCTGGCATATCTGCTGTGTGACTGAGTCTGGATGTTGGAAAACTGAAACCAGATGCTGCAATTTCAAAACTTCTATATATAAGAAATTTTTTTTTTGGGTAGGTTTGTTTTGTTTTGTTTCTTTTATTTTTTAAATTTATATAGGTTTTAATAATTTCAGGGTAATATTTAGTAATTTTCCGCTCCGGATATTTGATATACTGATGTCTGTTGAGGGTTCGGCTGCCACGTCAAAACCGTATTTGAAACCTGTTTTTTCTCTGCGCCTGGGTCGCTGAGTGGAAAGTCCAGGACTAAGATCAGGTTGATGGAAACTCTGAACTAAAATCCTTCATTGGGAGTTAAGCTGATGGCTCGACTTTTGAAATGCATGGACATATGTGCTTGGAATCAATCTTGAGCTGGGGCGGAAAAATTTAGAACGAGATTCACTGAAAGCTGCTCCTTACTCCGCTATATCACGATTAACTCGTCTTTGACCACACTGCTCTAATTTGTACTCAACAAGATTTTTGGGGATTTCCAAGGATTTTCACCCTTTCCAACAGTAAGATGTTATTTGTGCCCTTTTGTACTGGCCACACTGCTTCAATTCGTATTCATGAAGATTTTGGGGATTTCACACAGAACACTCCGGGATTATTTGTGCTTCTTGTACAGGCATTCAAATAGAAGTCAGTTCAGAAAAGAAGAATATTACACAGGATTTTGGATTTGCAAAGGATTTTGTGTAGGCATTCTAAAATAAACAATCTGGAAAATGAGAGTATCACACAGGATTTTTGGATTTGCGACTTGAAATTTTATTAAGAACCATGAATCTTCTTGGATACATTGCCCACACTCTGCCTGCCGTGTCTAACCACTTTGCTGCATATTCTATTATGAAGCTCCATGTTAAAGTTCTAAATTTTCTAAATTCTTGAACTGTTCTTTATTGTGGTAGGCCTTTCAAAGACTTCTTAGAGCCATGTTTTCATTTTTGTTCAAAATTAGTTATGCACAAAAATTAAAATTTGTTGCATGCATATATTTTGTTTATATTTTTCGCATTAAAATTGATTAGAATTGAACAATTGCAACAAAACTAAAAAAAGGGAAAAAATGAAAAAAAATCTGCGTAGGATGCCAATCGAGATGATGGGAAGTTCACGGCAAATTAGGCGAAACACTGAAAAATAGGCCATTAACAGGTCACAAGCTATACAAGGAAAACTATAAATGAAAACATGGTGTAAAAATTACAAGTTGGTTTTAATTAGAATTCCTTTTCAATGTCCAGAATGAAACTGTATCTAGCTATGACATAATTGCATCTCTATATCTGGCAAATCCAGCAATGTTTCTTCCCATGAGACACATCACACTTGCTAAATTCCAGCATCGTGACAGTGCGTATTGCATCTAAAATGCATTTCCACCATTTTCTGTCACAACATATGACATCATATCAAATATTATGCATGTGTGAGATCTCAAAATTTCTTATGTTGTGACTGTGTATTAGATGTAAAATGTAATTATGCATGTGTGAGATCTCAAAATTTCTTGTCTTGTGACTGTGTATTAGATGTAAAATGTAATTGGTCAGTAGATAGGACGTTGCTCCAAACTTTACTGTTTTCACAAAATATTGCAGCGTAGAAACATTTCTTTCTATGTGACACATCAAACTTTTACTTTTTTCACAAAATATTGCAGCGTAGAAACATTTCTTTCTATGTGACACATCAAACTTTACTTTTTTCACAAAATATTGCAGAGCAGAAACATTTCTTTCTATCATCAAAGCTTCAAAGAACTTTTTCCTCGTGACATATTACATCATTTCTATGTATTTGCTTTCACGAGATGTCACATCATAGTAAGTATTTTTGTGTGATAGCAAAATTTCACAAGGTTTCTTTTCACATGATATAGTCTGTATTCCAACTAAAATTCCTTTGGTTGTGACATAGTGCATCATTCTAAACTTTTTAGTGCCATAAACTTTCGTGCTATGACATATGGTTTGGAGAAAAAGTTTGTGTTTGTGTGAGACAATGCGCGTCCTTGAACTTACTTTCCTTTGGTGCGAGGAAGGGGAAAAATATAAAATGGCGTGCTTGAACTTACTTTCCTTTGGTGCGAGGAAGGGGAAAAATATAAAATGGTACTGAGCAATTTTAATGAGGGGAAACCAAAATCATGTAAATTAAACCTGACCACTTCTTCATCTCGCAACTAACATACGTGGAAGTTTTTGAACAATCATAGTTATTGCATTTGGCAAACTTGTAAAATGTCTAAGAGGAATTGAGACCGACATAAATATTGATGATCTAACAAGAGTGAGTATGCCTCTTTATGATGGTTTTGCAATATTTTATTGTAAAGGAACGCTTGATTTATATGTTTTCCATTGGCATCATTTTCGAGAAAGAGGTGCTGGATGGTTTTTTTTGTATTTCATGTCTTACATTGTATCTATGGTTGATCTGGTGGTATTTCATTGTCACATTTCACATTCATAAATTTTCATCTTCTATTTATCATATGCTATTATAGAAATGTCGTGGCTGGTTAAACATGTTTAAGCACTGAGTTAATGATTAACTATTGCTAATTAAATGTGACTATAGTTGAGCATGATTGAATTTGGTTGAGTAGAGAGCACGCTACTTAAATATGGTTGATTGCAGGTTGACTTTGATTACAAATGGTTGGATGACAATGATTGACTATAGTTTATAATGGTTGATTATAGTAGAACATGTTGATAGGGTTGACGATGTTTGATTATTATTGAAAATACTTTGGTCTATTACAATTCTTAATGGTTAAGTATGGTTAATTTTGGTTTATTGTGGCATTGATTATTGATGATTATGATTATGCTGGTTGAATTTGGTCCAGTAGACATCATAATGATTAACTATGGATGATTGCAGCGATCATGGTTGATTATGATTGTCATATTTGCATAAAGAAACACATTGCATTGCATCAACATTTTCTTTTTGAGACACATCACACTTTCGAAAATTTCCAATAGCATGAAATAGTGTCTATTGAAACTAAAACACCTTTGGTCATGAAAGTTGCATCACTCCAAAATTTCCTTTGTCATGAGATATAATATCGCATTAAAGATTTTGTATATGTAAGACATTGAAATTCCTTGCATTGTGACATGGTGTATATTGAACCTAAAATGTCATTGACCACTAGATAGTAAATCAATCCAAACTTTCCTTTGTCACAACGTATTGCATCATAGAATAATTTCTTTATGTGGGACACATTAAGATATCAATATTTTTCCTTGTGACATTGCATCATTTCATTTTTTTTCATTATCACAACATGCGACAAATCACAGTGTCAGAATTTTTTCTTAAGTGTGACCGAGTCTCTATCCCACCTAAAATGCCCTTCTTTGTGACATATTGCGTCATTCCAAGCTTTTTGTTGTCACAATATATCACTTGGAGGACAAGTTTGTGTTTGTGCGACACAAAGCGCGTTCCCAAACTTTTTTGTAACATGAAGGGAAAATTTCTAAAATGGTATTGTGTAAAGTGATTTTAATAATGAGAGGAAACTAGATTCTTATAAATTGAAAGCATGTTAGCTTCTTCATCTACCAGAGACCAAAGTACATAGAAGATTTTGGACAAGCATCCCCGTCACATTTGGAAAACTTGCAAAGAGTCGAAGAGGAACCACGAACAAGTTGAACGAGTGTACTTTAAGATGTATTTGAAAGATTATAGTGTACTAAAGGATTTATTGATTGATATGTATTTCATTGGCGCCAACATCAAGAAAGAGGTGCTTGGCAAGATTTTCGGATTGTTATTCCACATCTACCGCAATTTGGTTGTATTTCATTATCACATATTACATCCATATTTTTATTTTTCCTTTATCATGTTATCATAGAAATTTCATGGTTGGTTAAACATGTTCACGTGTGTCAAAGATTAACTAGTGCTAATTAAAATTGATTGGTTGAGGATGATGAATGAATTTGGTTGAGTAGAGAGGATAATTACTAACTATGATTGGATATAGGTTGACTTTGGTCAAATTTGATTACCAATGGTTGATGATGGTTTATTAGTGTTGACTATAATAAAACATGTTGATAGGGTCAATGAGGTATGATTATTAAGGTCAATAGTTGACTTTAGTCTATTACAATTCTTAATGGTTAAGTATGATTGATTGTAAATTGAGTATGATTATCTTTGGTTGATTGTGATTGATTACAATTGATTATGGTTGAAATTTTTGATCACAGTAAAAAAATGTTTGAGTGTGTCAAGGAGTAACTATTGTTATTTAGAGGTGACTATGGTTGAGTATGATGGTTGAAGTTGGTCGAGTAGATATCATAATGGCTAACTATGGTTGATTGTAGGTTGACTTTGGTTATAACTTCGGTGAAAAATGGTTGAGCATGATTAACTATAGAATACCATGTTGATGGGGTTGATGATTATTGATTATGATAGACTTTTATTGATTTTGATTGACTATGTCTACTTACTGGTGACAATAGTTGACTTTGGTTCATTATAATTTTTAGTAGTAAATTGTGCTTGATTGTAAAATGGGTATGATTATATTTATTTGATTGTGGTGAATTATTGATTTGAATATGGGAAAACTTGTTATTGCTATGCAAGCTCCCTCCTCAGTATTAAAAATGTGTTCAAGGATCGGCGCATGTTAACCATTTGTGAAGGGGTTTATGTGTGTAGTTTCATGTGTCTTTGATGATCAAATTATGAATTAATAAACAATTAAAAACTCATATACAACAGATGAAATGCGGAAACATAACTCACAACAATCACATAACACAATGGATGATGATGGAGTTCACCCTTCCTGGGCTACATTTCCATAGACTTGCTTTAACTAGCTAGGCCTTATTGGGATTATGAGTAAAATGTCTGATTACAGGTACCAATATTGCTCCAATGGTTTTGCTGACTGTTTCATTGGCTTCAAAACACTCAAATACCCAAAAAAAGACTATTCAATCACTGAATTTGGTTCACAGCTCCTCTAGGCTTGACCTTCAATACTAGTGGCAATGGGCTTGTTTAATCTCCAAAGTGACAAAAACACCTTAAGATGTGCTCCAACGTCTCTATAAACTGTACCACTGCGTTCATAGTTTTTAATACATCAAAAATTGACAATTCATTCACTAAAATTGCCCTTCAGCGGATCTGGGCATGACCTTCTCTCTTGGTGGCCTTAGGCTTTAAAATTTTTCAAGTGACCAAAAACACATGTAGATGAGCTCAATTGCCTTTGCAAGCTGTTCCAATGGTTTCAGAGCATGCAAATCTGCTAAAAATGGTTATCTTTTAGCAAAAATTGGTCGAAAATTGACCAAGATAGGTTTCATTTAAGTTTTTCCTAGATTTTGCCTCTAAATCTGGAAAATCCCAGTTAGCTTCGACAAAGTTGGAAGCCGCTTTGAATTAATTGCCAGATTAATTAGTGTTAAATGCGCACTAATCCGAAATTAGTTTAGGCACTTGGTTGAGGTTTTATGAGAGGGTCACGTAAGGACGATGGTTGGCCCACGGGGCTAGCCCCCTTTGCTGCTCCATCCAATCCCGCATTGCATTTAACTATAAAACTCTGTCAAATGATTTTCAAATTTTGGGCTCATGGCCTAGTGGCAGAAGGGTGTAGTGGAGAGAGGGAGGTCACGGGGTCGAACCTCGACCTCACCCCTCATTAAACTCTTTTCACCAACTTATTTAATACGCATCCACACCTTTGTAATGTGTTGTCCATCATTAGTTTATACGCAGCTTTGACCAACTTATTTAATACGCATCCACACCTTTGTAATGTGTTGTCCATCATTAGTTTATACGCTGCAAACCTTTGACTATACCTCTAATGTTGCAAACCTAATACACATCCACACCTTTGTAATGCGCTGTCCACACCAACTTATTTAATACGCATCCACACCTTTGTAATGTGTTGTCCACCATTAGTTTATACGCTGCAAACCTTTTGACTATACCTCTAATGTTGCAAACCTAATACGCATCCACACCTTTGTCATGCGCTGTCCATCATTAATTAATACGCTGCAAATCTTTGAAACGCTCCACCATAATAGGACTATGGTGACTATGGTTCAACCACGTAATGTTTACTTTGGAATCCATAATTACATTCGAGTATGGTAATATTTAATATATATGCCACCATGTTAAATGCTCATATGCCAACGTATTTATAATATTTGAAAATTTTGAAGTTTGGGTTTATTAAAAATGATATGCATGTGTAATTAAAGTATTAATAATATATAAAGTTTTAGGAATTTGGTTTCTGTGATCCATAAGTTGTGTACAAAATCTCTCGGTAAAAATTACATCAAAGTAAATTAAGTCGATGCGTTTCGAACCAGCGAATGTGGTTCATCATCAAGATAAGATGAAAATTTTGATCAGGAAACTTCATTTAAATAGATGAGGAAAACTCCAACTAGCCATTTGTAAATTAACGACTAGTTTGACTCAAATAATAAATAATAAATAAAAATAACTATTTTATTTTCTAATTTTTAAAAAATAAATTAAATATTAAATATTTTTTTATTTTGATATATATATATAAGTTTATTTTTTAATATAAATAATAATTATTTATTCAGTGTTTAAAGAATAAATAAATGTCTAATATTTATATTACAATTATATATATAACTTAATAGGGAATATTACTTTACTTAATGGTAATTTTAATATAAATATAAATAAAAATAAAAAAAGGGAGGGGAGAAATAAACCAAGAGCCACAACAAAGGGAAAGATAAAAGGATGAACAAGAGAAGAGAAACAACAACTAGGAGCGAATGACAGGAATCTAGCATGTGCTAACACTCCACCCATCATCTCTATTGAGGTCAACTGATTTTTTTTTGATTTCTAGCGCTGCTCTCAATTTACGAAGGTGGAAATGGTCAATCTTCACAATAACCTGAGCATCTTCAATGCAAATGTGATGTTTTGTCTTCTCAGCATGCTATGCAAGGGCAAAGGAATGTGATCTACTATGTTTAAGGTCAGCAACATGTTCATGAATTCTTTGATTAATTGTTCGACCAATTTCACCTATGTAAGGGGTCCCACATGAGCACAAAATCAAGTAAACACCCTTACCATTCTTAGGGAAAATTGGGTGCTTAACCGATTTAAGCGAACTTCGAATGGTGCGGGAGGGCTTCAAGGTTGAGGAAACATTATGTCTCTTTGGGATCCTAGCAATTTTATCAATAATACATTGGATAAACGAAAAGTGAACTCCAGGTAACCGATCAAAATGATCTTTCTTAATCCTAGAACCTTTTTCAGCTTTGTGAAAAGCTCTAAGACATTGACTCAAGCTATAATCGAAAGATTTTATACACAATATATAAAGTTTTTGAAATTAATATTTATATATACAAATATATTAATATAATATATGATCTTTTAAAAAACATATAAAATATTATATATTAATCCAATCTTTAATATGTTAAAAATAATAATTCCAGCACATAATTCATCATGACCCAAATTCAACCTTGGAGGATATTGGACAATTTTACCTTCACAAACCAAATTGGTGAATTCAATTGTTTCATTTGTCACAGTCCCATTGGACAAAAATTGAAGAAGATTTTCTACATGTTGATTGGACTGCCATGTCATCCGCTGTCCCTGTTCTGCGATATATATATATATATATATATATATATATATATTAAAATTTTCTTGTTCTGAACGGCGATCAACAAACCATAACTCATTCATCCGAACTTGGTTTTCAACGAAACGAGTTGCGTTGGATTCCTTGCAACGGGCCGGTCGCTATCGTTCTAGTTTGGTGCAATTTTGAGCACTTTCATTTTTGAGCTAATTTTTGCCCCTGATCTAGATTCTGATCACTCCTTTCCACTGACATGCTTTTGGACCCATAAAAACATGGTTATCTCATGAGAGCTGAATAATATTTTATTTCCCAAGTTCTATCATATTGATTCTACTTGGAGAAATCGCTATGACAACCACTTTTGTCATTGACATGCCCTGCCTTGCCTTGCAAATGGCTTGGCTCTTCAACCACTATTCTCCTTTTGCTGCTGACCCAATCCTACACTCGCTGGTTGATATAACACTTTTGCTGTACCAAATCGATTCCTTGTTTCTTGGAAAACTATCTGATTGCCTTCTCACTGAGAATCTTGTTCCTCCTTTGCACAATGAGTGAACTACAACAAATAGCTTCCAACATCAGTAAAAATAAGAAAAGAAATGACCATTCTTTTACCTCCATGGTTCCAAATTCTACATCTGGAATAATGCATTCGTTATCTCCTCTTCTTGGCGTCAACACATAAAATGTTCTACAATGGTTGCAAGTTTTTCTTTGACATATTCTCACAAACAACACATCATGCAAGAAACAAATTGACAACATATCCTCTTACTCTTTCAAAGCAACAAATTTTACATCAGTGAACATTTCCATGTACTCTCACATCTTGGTGTCAAAATTCATCGACCAAACAAAAGTCGACAAAAACATGCCTCTTCAAACAAATGACTCTCAAGTCAAGCATAAACATGTGAAATAATTTGACGATTCTTTTCCCAAACAAAAAGAATTTCACATTTCATGAACACTTCGTCAACATCTCCCTTTCATCTTTGGAGACAAAATCAACTCTTGCAAGTCAATATGACATGCATGCAACACAATTTACCAACACATGTCGAAAATCATGCACGTGAAAATGATCAACACTCTCAAGTTGACAACATACATGTTAAACAAAGCAATCGACCAACACAAGTAAATTAATCATGCATGTTCAAGCACAATGAAATCATCAAAATTCCATTGTTTATACACACAAAATCTCATTCATGTATACAATTCTTCACCTCTCTCACAAGCACAATAATAAGTGCACGAACTCCATTCATATCTACATGTACTTAAAGCTGAAATGAACAAATTTTGTTGCAATAAAGTGAGTCAACATATTCCACTTTCAATCACCTTCTTGGCGTAAACATGCCCCATGCATTCCATTGGCAAAGAAATGCATCAACATCAAAAGACATGCGACGCCTTATTTGGATAAGAAATCTAACCATTTCTTTCCAAACCATTTCAATGGTGCTTTTTTCAACTGCACATCATCATCATGCGAATCATCTTGACCCACATCAATTATGGAATCTTCTTTTCCATTCTTTCCATTATCTTTCTCCACCTTCTTCAAATGTCGTGGATGAATTGCTGGATACAAAGTCCAACACTTGTCTACAAGATGACCTTGCTTATGGCAATGAGTGCAAAACAATTGCTTCTTCTTTTCAACATGGTCTGCTTTGTCTTGGGCTTTCAGCGTCCTTTGCCTCAAAAGTTTCCCGTGCGTGGCTATCTTCTTACAACACCTTAAAACATTATGGTTATCCAAACCACAAAAGGAACATGCAAAATTTCTCCAAATCTTATGTGCAAATTTTCCATGGTTATCATAATCAAAGACAACTTGATTAAAAACGTATTTATACCTTGAACTTTCACTTTTGTTGCCTTCTTGAGGAGGT
The DNA here is from genome assembly GCA_034641835.2 of Pinus albicaulis. Lineage (NCBI taxonomy): Eukaryota > Viridiplantae > Streptophyta > Pinopsida > Pinales > Pinaceae > Pinus > Pinus albicaulis. The sequence goes on along the minus strand of JAXQQM020083002.1, from coordinate 5,623 downwards.
GAATTTGATGAGGTAGTGGCTCTCTTCGGAATACCAACAATGCATTCAATGACTATAGAGCTTCAACATCCTCTTGTTCACCATTCTCATTAGCTGCATGCTTATGATCACATTCTTGCAAAGTGGGTGTAAAATTTTTGCATTCGTCATGAACACAATCTTCACAAGCTTGAGGTAATGAACATGAAATGAAAGTCCTTCTTGAAACACCTTCATGTGTATTCTTGACTTTAGAGCTTTATCCATCATGTTGTCCATAACCAAGACCCCAATACTTAGGCCTTTCCTCAACAACAATTGGCTCAACTATGCTTTGTGCATGTTTGCCTAATCCTTTACCTTCATAGCCCATATTCATCAATAATTTGGACCTTATTCCTCTAGTGTGTCTTTAAAAAGCACCTACACATTTATTTTGAGAGGAAATTGAAGATAAACTTGAATTGCATACTTATTTTCAAGCACATGCTTGGCTAAGGCTTCATTGACAATATGGATTTTAGTCTCCATCTCATGCATCCTTTCAAGGTTCTCATTTGCAATATGGAGTAAAGTCTCCATCTCATGCATCTTCTCAAGAAGTTCTTGCTTCTCCTCTTTCATGGAAATCAACTGATCCTGAATTTTAATGCTCTCCCTCTTATCTTCATACTTCTCTTGCATCCTATCAATCATGATGTAGAGTTTTTGCAACAACTCTTTATCAAAGAGTTTTTGTAAGGAAGATTGAATTGAAACATCACTTAATGAAGCTACCATCACACATGCAATGCATACAAAGATTCTTTGTTTCATTTTGAGAATCTGAAGTCTCAATCTTGTCCTTCTCCTTCACACATAAACTTGGCAAACTATTAAATTCTCCTTGCACAAATTCAACAACCAATAACTATAGAACCAATAGCCAATTCTTCTAGCGAACCTTGGCTAAAATAAGCTAAACTTTTGCTCTGATACCAACTTGATCTGAATATGGGAAAACTTGTTATTTCTATGCAAACGCCCTCATCAGTATTAAAAATGTGTTTAAGGATCGACTCATGTTAACCATTTGTGAAGGGGTTTATGTGTGTAGTTTCATGTGTCTTTGATAATCAAATTATGAGTTAATTAACAATTAAAAACCCATGTACAAAAAATGAAATACAGAAACATAAATCACAACAATCATATAACATAATGGATGATGATGAAGTTTACCCCTCCTGGGCTACAACTCCATAGACTTGCTTTAACTAGTTAGGCCCTCTTGGGATTATGAGTAAAATTTCCGATTACAAGCACCAATATTGCTTCAATAGTTTTTCTGACTGTTCCATTGACTTTAGAACACTTAAATACCCCAAAAATTACTATTCAATCTTTGAATTTGGTTCACATCTCCTCTAGGCTTGACCTTCAACACTGGAGGCCATAGGCTTGTTTAATATCCAAAGTGACAAAAAAAACTTCAAATGTGCTCCAATGACTCTATAAATTGTACCACTATGTTCAGATCATCAAATACATCAAAAATTGATTATTCATTCACTGAAATTGGTATTCAGTTGATCTGGGCATGGCCTTCCCTCCTGGTGTCCCTAGGCTTCAAAATTATTCAAGTGACCAAAAACACCAGTAGATGAGATCCATTTCCTTTGCAAGTTGTTCAAATGGATTCAGAGCATGCTAATATTCTAAGAATGACTATCCTTGAGCAAACATTGATCGAAAATTGACCAAGATAGGCCTCATTAAAGTTTTCCCTAGATTCTGTCTCTAAATTTGGAACACTGCCAGTTAGCTCCGACAAAGTTGGAAGCTGCTCCGAATTTGATGAGTCCGCTAAAAATATGTCAATTTAACTGCGAGATTAATTATGGCTAACTGCAAATTAATTAGTGTTAACTGCACACTAATCTGAAATTAGTTCAGGCGCTGGGTTGAGGTCTTATGAGAGGGTAACGTGAGGAGGAGGGCTAGCCCGCGGGGCTGGCCCCCTTCGCTCCTCCATCCAATTTCGCACTGCATTTAACTATAAAGTCTGCCCCATGCTTTTTTAATTCTAGGTTTGTGGCCTGTTGGTAGAAGGGCGCAGTGGAGAGGAAGAGGTCACGTGGTCGGACTCCGACCTCGCCCTCGTTAAACGTTTTTGACCAACGTTTTTAATACACATCCAAACCTTACATGCTCCACCATACAAAAATGTATATTTAATACACATCCACACTTTTGTAATGCGCTGTCCACCATTAATTAATACGCTGCAAACCTTAGACTATACCTCCAATGTTGCCAACCTTTGAAACGCTCCACCATAAGAGGAATATGGTTCAACTACGTAATGTTTACTTTGGAATCCATAATCACGTTCGACTATGATTATATTTAAAATATATGCCACCATGTTAAATGCTCATATGTCAATGTATTTATAATATTTGAAGATTTTGAAGTTCGAGTTTATTAAAAATGATATGCATGTGGAATTAAAATATTAATAATATATAATGTTTTTGAAATTAATATTTATATATTTAAATATAATATATATATTTTAAAACCATATAAAATATTAATTATAGATATATAATATACATTGGGCAATTTTTACTTTCACAAACCAAATTGACGAATCCAATTGTGATACTTGTCACAGTCCCAATGGAAAAAAACTGAAGAAGGTTATCTGCATGCTGACTAGACTGCCATGTCATTAGATGTACCCGTTATTATTATTATTATTATTATTTATTTATTTATTTTTTAATTTTCCTATTCTGAAATGCGATCAACAGACCATAACTCCTTCATCCGAACTCGGTTTTCAACGAAATGAGTTGCGTTGGATTTCTTGCAACGGGATGGTCGCTGTAATTATAGTTTGGTGCAATTCCGAGAACTTTATTTTTTGAGCTAATTTTTGCCCCTGATCCAGATTCTGATCAATTACAATTTATTATGGTTGATAATGTTTGAATTTGGTTAAATGTGTTTTGAGTGTGGAAAATATAATTATTATTAAGTAAAAGTGACTATGTTCTCCCTTTAATATCTTGGAATGATCTGGACAAATAAGACCTTGTTTGGAGTGTATTACATCAAGAAATGGTAATACACTTTTGTTTGATGTGTTCTTTTAAAAGTGATTTTGTATTTCTATATCACACTTGAAGAAAAATCGATGCAATGAGATAAAATGTCTCTCACTTTGAAGGAAAATTTGAAGGAGCGAGTTGTATCGTAGGAAAAATAAACTTTTATGCTATGCAATGTGTTTAGAAAGGAAAATAGATTTGAGTGTAACATGATGTATCACTAAATTTTTTTTCTAGCATGATAACATGCATTGCGGAAAAAACGAGTGTGATACATTGTTTCGTGAGTGAAGTCATTTTGAGTGCAAAACAAAAGTTTTGTTCTTCCTTGGCGTGGTTTGGTAAAAAATATAATTAGGATGACATATATTTGGTATCTTGGTTGCTGGTTGTATTTTCATTTGATACCAATGGTGCTAGAATGGTTTGTTAGTGGTGATGAGCCTAAAGTTTGATAAGTTCATATTTATTTATAGATAAAATTTGTTGCGCGTGTTAATTATCTGTCTTCTAAAGTCAATGTTAGATGATCCCTGAGGGTTCTTACTCATTTTGTTTCATGAAGAAATGGAATATCCAAATGGAACTGGCAACACCTTTGACCAAGTATTTATTTATGGAAATCCAACATGTGCTTAAAACCGTACTCACTTTGAAGTCACAAAATAGTTTGCAAGTGGATGCTAGCTACTAGCAACCACAGAACAATGATGACCATGTTGGCATGCAATATGATGTTAGATAAGGTGGACTGTCCAAGCCTTTCCAGTGGTTGTTGAACATAGATCTATGGCCAACACACATCTAAATGGGACATAAAATCATACCATACGAAGAAGGATATAGTAGGACATAGAAACTAAGGGCCACCTCTAAATAGAAAATCATGGTCTTCTAAGAAATGGAAAAGAAAAGAAAAGAAGCCCAACCTAAAAAATAGTGTTGTATCCTTCCTATTAGACGAGGTACTCATCCTTAACAATTCCAAGTTTCTAAGGTTTAAAATTCTACCATGCCCATGCTATAAATTTCCTATTTAGAATATGAGGGGTGGTAAGAGCAAGAGGGGCTATTCTTTGCCTCGATGAAACAATAGAACTCACCTTTTCTTGGGGGTTGGGGAGGAGATCAAATAACCAAGCACAAACATATGTTATGCTCCAAGGATTGAATCTAGCCAAATAACACAAGATTCAACTAATAAAAATCATTGGAGACTCCTAGATTGTCATTCAAAGTCTCATTAAGAAAGCGTTATTAAAGGATCTCCATCTAAAATCCCTAGGGAAAAAAATATTGGGGCTCAATCAATTTGAGCACTCTGAAATATATCATATTCTCAAGAAATTTAAGCAATTGAACGATTCTTTAGTTAACAAAGGAATAGGGCTAGCACTATGAGAATTAATATTACAAAATCAATCTAAAATATGTCATATCCCATAGTTGAAGTGGCAAATATAAGGGAAAAGGTCCCTTGGGGTGAAGTTCGAAAAGGCGCCCTCCTCGCAACCAAAGCATGTACATGAAATGGTAAGTGTGGGAGGGACATGGCAGAAGAAATGCCACCCAAACACAACAATTAGGGAAAAAAGAAATTGAAAACACAGGGGAAGATCAAAGAATGTTATGCCACAAAGGAAGTATAAATATATGACGACCAGGGTGAGGTCACATGCAACTAGACTAGTGGAGATGAACATGAAGGAGTACGAAGGCACAAACTTGCAGATGTCTAATTCAATGCAGACATGAGTCACAAAGTGTGAAACATGACACTATATATGGACCATAACAGATTGGGATGGAGGCATTTCAATCAATGATTGCTTCACTTGCATATCTAATAGGGTGATAATTGGAGAAATTTCATAAAATTAGAGGAAAATGTGGAGAAAGGAAGTTGTCTCCCCTATGGAAATCCATTGCATGCATGTCGAGGTGTGAGATGCGTTGGAGAAATTAATTGTTCTTGATGTCAAAGGGATTCCAACTAAGGAAGAGATTAACATAGGCATTAGAGGAAATTTCAGCCTAAAAGTGCCCATGAATTTTTCGTGTAATTTCCATGTCATAATATGTAAACAAATCAAAATTATTTAAATTTAAAAAGAGGTACATGTAATTATTTTGGAGGGAAAAGAAAAACTATTTTTTTTTTAATTGTATTTTTGGCTTATCTCCTTCTAAGTTTACTCAAATTTCAAGTTTAGACACTCATTAGATATAGAATTAAATTCCACATCCAACGAGTACCCATGATGCATACTTTTGAGAAGACCTACCTTGATAAAAAAATGTAGATAGACTAAAAAAGCTTGTTTAACACATTTTTTAATGTATCTGCAATTTTTTTCAATGCGACTCCTCACAAAAGTATGCATAATGGGTACTCGCTAGATGTGGAATTTAATTATGCATCTAATGAGTGTCTAAATTTGAAATTTGGTTAAACCTATAAGGAGATAAGCTGAAAATACAATTAAAAAAAGTAGTTTTCATGTTTTCTCTCCAAAATTCATAACTCTTATTTTATTATTTTAACT